>CAUYQG010100610.1:0-32145 GCA_963574415.1 Tarsius wallacei | reverse complement strand
CAACTTACGGGGGGGCCGCGGGGACCGATGATGGACAGCCCAGCATCTCCAGGGGCCCCCTGTGGGGAGAGAGAGGGGGGCAGAGGGGCACGGAGAAGAGGGGCAGGAAAGAGAACAAAAGGGAAAGGGCTGGCAGGGGGCAGGGGCGGGATGCCAGCCCCACCGCGCAGGAGGACGAGAAGGAGGTCAGAAGATACAGAGGACCGCAGAATTACAGCAGAGGAAGCATAGAGGGGCACAGATGGCACGTTCAGGAAGAGTTGAGAAGGGAGCGAGAAGAGGTGTGAGCGGAAATACAGGATGTGGAGTCCAGGGAAAGAAGGATGGTGGGACCCCAGGCCGGGAAATAAGGAGAATGGGATCCATTGGAGAGGTGGGAAAGAGAGAAACAGGGAGGGAGGGGAGACTTGGCGAGGTTGTCCAGGCCTGAGTCTCACCCCCAAGCCCTGCTCAGGACACGTTCCAACCCACCTCAGCACACAGGTGTCAAAGCTCCCCAGGCCTCCCCAACCCAATCCCCAAATGCCAGTCTGGCCACGCACTTCACAGTTGCCCTGAGCGTGGAGACACAAGACACACACTTGCTATGTGGGCCCAGAGGTCCTGAGCCTGAAAGGTTGAACTGCCCTGAATTTCCTAGTCCTGGTTTGAGAATGACATGGGGAGGTTAAGGCTGGGGTGGAATTTTCAGCTTCCGAGAAGATGGTGGGTGTTGCCGGGTGAGGAGCTCAAAGCACCATGAAGGGTGGCTGAGCTAGCTAGATAAGGACCGTGTGGTGTGGTGTGTGTGTGTGTGTGTGTGTGTGTGTGTGTGTGTGTGTGTGTCTCAGAGGGACAGCAGGAGGGTGAAGGAGGGTGGGGAAGAGAAGTGGCACTCTGGCAGAAAGGCAGGCTGCCCTGTCCCACCAGGCTTCTGCCCCTGAGTTCAAGGTCTTACTCTGCCGGGCACGTCACGGAACCTGTCTGAGCACACACACTTCCTCTGCGAAACATGGATGCCCAGAGCTTCTCTGCTGCCCTGACGGGAAATGCATTTTGTAAAATGTCATACCTCACAGGCAGGGGATGGTGATTTAAAATTAGTAATAGTTTATGTCATTGTGATGATAAATAATTTTTACACAAGGCAGGGTAGTGTAATGATTAAGAGCCAGAATGCTTGGCTTTGAAGCCCAGCTCTGTTCCCTATAGCTGTGTGACCTTGGGCAAGCTACTTAACTTCCCTGTGCCTGTTTCCTCATCTGTCCCACAGGGATAATAGCATCTGTCTCACAGGGTGAATGTGAACATTTCAAAAGATAACGTAAAGGGCATAAAATAAGACCTGACCCATGGAAGCAATCATGAGTCTCTCTCTTGGGCAGTTAAGCTGGGGTCAGGGTCTGGGGGATTACTAATTTTAAATCACCATCCCCTGACAGTCTTATTTCATTTGGAGGACAGTACAGCAAGGTGGTTAGGAGCCCCAGCCTGGAAGCTGAGCCACACCTGGCTCCTATCCAGCTCTGCCACTTTCTAGCTGTGTGGCCTGGGGCATGTAACTTTGCCTCTCTGTGCCTCATGTAAATAGGAATATTAAAGCTTCCCTGGAAAGGTTGTGTCAGAGTTAACTGGCAAAATAGAGGCAAAATACTTAAAACTGCTCCTGACACAGTTTGCATTTAATATGTGGTAGAGGCAATTATTATTGTTGCCATTGTTGTTATTTTAGGGACAGGAGGCTGTATTGCAGAAATACTGCAATGCTCAGGCAAGGAAGTAACGAGTTGGCCTCCAGGAGGCCTAGCCCCTGCTCACCACTATTGCTGTGGGACCTTGGGCCAGCCCCAGCCCTTCTCTGGGCCTCAGTTTCCTCATCTGTAAAACGAGCTGGTTGGATATGTTGAGCTCTGAAATCTCTCAAGATGTCCCCAGGGCTGATCATTCCAGGATGGCTTCCTGGGCTTCTGTCTTCTCAGAGGACTCTATTCCATAATCCTGGGGGTCCCCTAGGGCTTTGCCAGTTACAGCAATGGGCTCCTCTCCTTGCCCTGGGGGAAGGGGGATGCCTAGACGGGAACAGAGCCATGCGGCCACATACAGTCACAGCAGGGCAGGGGAGAAAAGCCAGGACTGTGGCCCAGGAATCCCAGCTCTTAGAAAACTGGACTGGAGAGACTTTGAGGGCAGCACAGGCCCTGCCAGCACCCTCTGCTGGGGCCTCTGTGGGCGAGGAGTGCTGAGAGGTCCCCTCAAGAGTCCACTGTGGAAGAGGAGACTGGGTGCAGGGCAGAAGGGGAAAGTGTGGACTCACCTTCTCGCCTGGTTGGCCCTTTACTCCCTGGGCCGCCACATGCAACACAGGGTGCAGGGAAGAAAGAGGGAGGGAGAGAAAAAAGAAAGGATGAGAGAGAGGTACCAACACAAGAACCTGTGTTCGTGGCACAAGGACCAAACACAAGAAATCACCGTGAAATAAGAAACAGAACAAAACACAGATGCTGACACATGACAGGTCCCAAGTCCAACAAGCCCAGCGTGTGGAATGCTATTGTTTCACCCCATGCAGCCCACCATTCCAGATAGCTGAGAGAGAGAGGGAGACAGTGGCTGGGGCTGCAAGAAGCTCTCTTGAAGCATGTCTGTGAGAGAGTGAGAGAGAAAGAGAGAGAGAAGAGCATATGCACATGAGAGAGAGAGAGACAGAGAGAGAGGAAGAAAGACAGAGAGACAGAGAAACACACACACAGAAGAGAACAGAGCCATGCGGCCACATACAGTAGGAGAGAGAGAGACAGACAGACACAGAGAGAGACAGAGACACACAGAGAGAGAGAGAGAGAGAGAGAGACAAAGAGGCTGAGAAAACAAACAAGACCCCGCCCAAGTCAGGAAATCTGTCCCAGAAGTCATGGCCCCAGCTGACCAGGGCAGTCTGAGGTGGGGGTGGGGAAGAATTCCCTAGGACTGGGAGGTGATGGTGGTGTCTAGGAGGCTTGCAGGTCCAGCTGAGCACAAAGAGCAAAGCCTTGCTGAGCTAGACAAGTCTGCAGTCTTTAGAGCTGGCCAGGTAAGGCAGAGGGAGTGGCATGGAGAAACGTGGGAAGACAGAGGCTGGAGGGATGGAGCATGGGTCAGCCATGCAGAGGAAGCTGGGTAGGCAGCCAAGGGTCCCTCATAACCATAGTGACCAGTGGATGGACAGCCCCGATCCACCCCACTCTGGACAGAACAGAGGTGCCACCTCTGCTGAACCACAGGGATGACCCTGGAATCTCACCCACTGGCCACCCTAGTCCTTATCAGGTGGCTCCGGCCAGACCCCCTCCTGGGCAGCCAAATGGGCCCATTGTCACATTTAGAATAGCATCAGCAGGGTGAAAGTCCCAAGGTAGCTTGAAAATAGTCTTGCCTAGAAGGAGGTGGGGAGACCTCCTGCCACTCCCCTTCCTCTTCCCTATTGCTGTGATGGACACTTCCCGGGGGGAGATGCCCATGGGGACCAAGAAGGAAGGCAAGAAAGGGGAGGCCACTTTGCCTCTGTGAGCTTCCTTGCAGGCCAGCCCTACCCACTGCAACTCTGGGCCGGGGCTCCTGGAGCTCACCTATCAGGAACAAGGACTTTGGGGTCCCAGACAGCCTGGGTACAGAACCCAACTCCACCCCCATCTTGGGTACATTGAGTCCAACATCCTCATCCATAAAACAGTTCTCAGAGAGCTACAGTGGAGATGGCCCAGCTCAGGCCCACACACAGTAAGCCCTGGGGAAGGGATGGCTTAATTACTGTACTCTGCTGGGGTGAACTTGGGGTCTGGAATTAGAGAACCAAAGCAAAGCAACAGGGCCAGACAGAAATCCCACAGTGCTCTGGTCTGGGAATGCAGTGAGAGGGCTTCATGTGGAGCTCCCAGGAGCCTTCGTGCCTTAACAGGCAGAACCTGGGGCCCTGGGGAGCTAAAGCTCTGTGACATGGGACACTCATCCTGAGCTCTGAAATGTCCCAGGCCTCTGGGGCTTCATCCTAAGGATCAGACCCTTCTCAGAGCTGGAATGCCAATGGGAGTAGGTAGGAGAGGGTGGTGAGTAACCTTGCCAGGGTCAAGAACACAAGCTGGGAATCTGGCTGTCTGGGTTAAAGCCCTCGCTCAGACACTTCCTGGCCATGTGGCCTTGGGAAAGACATCTAATTTCTAAGTCTCAGTTTTCTCATCTGAAAAATGGGAGTGGGAACCGTGTCTACCTCATGCAGTTCTTACAAGGATTGAATGAGCTCATCTATGTGAGACTCTTAGCACAATGCCCAGCGCACAGTCAGCACTCACAAGTGTTAGTTGCAACGTGGATACCTTTCAACCTCACACCAGGCATGCAAATTTACACAAGGATGCCACACCCACACCTAAGGCAGATCCCAGCCCGGGAGGTGAAATTCTGAGGCAAAGCCAGAAGTGACATGTAAGAGGGCCTTAGGAATCAGGGTGGAGGCAGAGGCTGATGGCCGGTGGGAAGTTAAGAGTCAGACAGAGATTGTAGTTCAGGCCACATCCTAGACAAAGCTGGGTAGTGGTGAGACCAGAGTGTGGCCATCACTGCCTTAGGCTGCAAACTTTCTAGCCCTTAACAGAACACCATCCTAAAGATACCCAAAGCCATCATCCAAAAGCTGGGGACTCAGGGCTTGCTGCTGACCTTCCCATTTCTGGGAAACATTCTCCCCATCAAATATTCTCATCTCCCTTGCTCCATCTTCATTTTCCAGCAGGAAACTGGAAGGGTTTGAACTCTCTGCCTCCACATGAGTATGTGAAGGCCCCACCTGGAACAAAACCCCATCTTCATCATCTTTAGTGTATCTCTGTCTACAGAAGACATCTCTGGAAACTCTGGCTCCATTGAGGGGTGGCTGGAGGAGCAGCTATAATCTGAGGGTGAGCAGCCAACTTTGGGGGTGTGGAGTAGGAATCTTCCCAATTTTGAGGCTCAGACCTCACCCTGCTCCTGGTATGTGATTAGCTTTGTGCATGCAACTTTCTTGGATTTTTCCCTTGCTGTGGCAGCTCTCTGGAGAACAAAGCCACACTGTGAGGTCTGAATGACTGGGATAAAGCATCTTCCCTGTCTCTTCCTGAAGCAAACCAGCACCTTGGAAGAGTGCTAACCTCCCGTTGGGGTAGGGGTAGACAGCACCTTGCTACGGCTTAGAGGACAGGCCAGCGTGGAAAAGCAAGCAATGGCCACCCGAGAGGTGCAAACGGACCAACTCACCACACGTCCAGGCATCCCAATGGCACCTTTGTCCCCCTGACAATGAAGGAGGCAGAAACAATCAGATATGGCTGGAAACAGGCCAGTGTATGAAGGACCCCATGGGCTAGCTGTGCCCCAAATCAGCTTGTATGCCACTGGGATGATATCCCATGTGACACCCAAGAGTCATGTGGATACACTTCCCATGTGGCCCCCAAGGACAGTTCAGTGAGTGGCCACCCCTATGGCTATCTGCACTCAGGCATGGTCTTGTGGAAAGAGCACTGAAATAGGAGTCTGGTTCTCAGCCTGGGCCTCAGTTTCTCTATGTGTTTCCAAGGGCCTTGATCCCTTAGACTTCTGCAGTTGGAATATATTCCAGCAATGACCAGGATATGCCTCATCTTCCTTGCGCTCAACTCCAAGGCACAAAGCAGGGTGACTGGCAGCTCCCATGACAGATGGGTGAATCACTTCCCTGAGTCTGTCCCTGCTAGAGCTGACAGGCAGTGGTCCTCCTCCCATCCCTTGTTCAAGAAAGCTACAGAGGAGTCTTTTTCCACTCCTCCCTCCTCCAGCACTGACAGGAAGGACCGGGAGCCATGTGGATTCAGCCGCATCACGAGTTTCAGATGCTCAGAGGAGACTGCTTTGTTTTGTAGCCAGGGGTTACATCTTCTCACTCTGGAAATCTGCTTATTAAGTTTTGTTCCTCCCTCTTTTGTAGAAAATATTTTTTTGTAATCATACGCATGCAGACATCATAAAATCTGGGGTGGGGCCTGGGGTTTGCTGGGAGCCTGGAAGGATGGAAAACAATGGGGTATGGAAAATAAGATGGCGTTTGTCCGGCCTGCTGGGCAGGAGAAAACTGGCTGAGCATTTCTGGGGTGTCTCTGCATCTGCTGACCCCACTGAGGCAAAATGCCTTGAGGAGCAATGAGTATCCCAAGATGTATATGGGATACACCCAAAAATAGCAGTCAGCTCAGAATTTAGGCTCTTGCTACACATACATGGCCAAGACCCATGGTGACTTTGAGTGAAACATTCTGCTCTTGCTGAAGAATGGCAGGGTAGCAGTGTTCATTATCAGCGCTGTTTCCTGAGGATCAGCTTCTGTTGCATGGAGGAAATAAGAATTTCTCTCTCATGGGCTGCTGGGAGGATCCCATGAGGTGATGTCTCTAGGCTGGTGCCTGACACTCATTAAGTGCTGGGTCATTGGCATCTGCTAGCTTAAGCCCAGCACAGTTTCGGGCAAGTTACACCCAAGTTTCTACTTCACAACTTTTGCGTTGCAAGATAGAGACCAGCATCTCAAATCTTTTCATGGGTTATTCCCAGGTGCCTTCATGTGGAAGCATGAACAGGACCGTGACCCACAGATCCAAGTCCCTGCCCTGCCTGCTAAGAATCCCTGGCTGGTGCTGGTTATTGGCTGTGGCAGCCCATGGTCCACTCACTCTTGGGCTTTTGAATGATATTTCAGGCTGTGTGTTTTGGTTTCTTTTTCATTTCTTTTTTAGAACTAATGCTCTTTGCAGTCCTGGCCATAAAATGCTTGGGTTAGGGGCAGGCGTGGAATGGCCAGAGACTGGAAACTATGTACAGCGGCCCCTGCTCTGTGAATTGCCCCCTAAATGCTTTTTAAAGGTGGACAACGTAAGAAAAAACAAAGTCTGCCCACGTTCCCTCAGTCATCTGATTTTTCCCCTCCTTGGATTTCATGGGACCGACTCACCGGTCCTCCTTTGCTCTGGGGCTCTCACTTACTGGGAGAGTTTCCATTTCCAAGCCTGAACATTCTCCCACATGCATTTCATTAAGAAAGTCACTGCTGGACATGGATTCTAGAAGCTGTTGGATTAGTCAAAGGGTATAGTATAATTCATATCTACAAAGGGAGTAACTAGGGAAGAGGGATGCACAGAGGGTCGAGAATCCCATGGATGTGGCCTTCGGGGCAGGGAGACGGGCAGACTGGTGCCAGACTCACGTTGGCCCTCTGGCTGGCAGCAGCATCCCGCCTGGGGCACTCCCCATCTGGGGCCCACAGTATATGTATTCAGTTTTCCACTCACCCATGTCCCAGGCTAGACTCCACGGAACAATGTCTTACAAAACTCTAAACCTGGTTCTCGAATGTCAGGAATGGACCACGTGAAGCAGCAGTATGAAATGGTATATGGCAACATGGGTCTCCAGCAGACCTACCCCTAAGGCTTGGACAGCTGGACAAGGCATTTTACCTCCCTGAATCTCAGTGTCCTCATCTATCAAACAGGTGTAACCATGCCCGGTTCACTGAGTTGTTGAACAAACCAGATGTATGAAGGATGATTAGCATAGGTTCTGGCACCTATCAAGATTTCAGTAAGACATGACTATTAGTATTATTTCTACTTCTGTCTCAAAGTCCCCACGGTTACTTGGCCCAGGCTCTCTAGAATTCAAAATAGTAACTGGGGGGAAAACAAGGTACCAGAGGGCATAGGAGAAAGGGGGACAGCGCAGGAGGGCATTCAGCATACCAGTGGGCTGTCAGCATAACAGGATCATCAGTCTAGAAGTCAGTCCTGGCATTAGAAGGGTCTGCATGTTATGACTCAAGTGCCTGGGGTCCCAGGAGGGGCACCAAGGGCTGACATGCCAGGCTCAAGATGCTCCAGCAGGGTCCTCTCCAGGGCTCAAAGGAAGAGGGGGCTAAGGGTGACTTCCCCCTAAGCTACAGGTCAGAAACTTTAAAGAGAGGCCTCTCACCCAGATAAGCGTGGAGGAAGACCAGCCACCTAACCAAGCCAGTCCTCAGGCAGAAAAGAGCACGTGAAAGAGATTCAAAGGAGAGAAGAAATGAAAGTTACTTACTGGGAGTCCAGGTCTTCCAGTGGGGCCCTGAAATAAAGGGGTGAAAAGAGTGATATTCACACAGGTCAAGGATTGTAACACCCAGCTGTTCAACACTGCCTCAACCAGCTGTGTGACCTCGGTTAAGCCTTTTGGGCCAGCCTCTGTTATTTAATGAACAAAATGAAGGGAAAGTTTTGATCACTAAGCTTCCCTCTAGTTCTAGCCAGCCTGTCTACCTGCTTTCCTCCCTCCCTCCCTCCCTTCCTCCCTTCCAAAACCAGTTAGCAAGGGGGATAGGTTCCTCCATGCCAGGCCCTGGGGCAGAGTTAAGTTTGGAAGTTGGATGACAGGAATTGAGATCTGACATCCCAAACACGCCATGATAAAACAGGGAACAGAAAGAATGCCCCCTCTCAAGACTCAAGGATCATAGGTCTGAGGGTCTCACCACTGTGTTCCTTTCTCTGAGCCTTTCTGCCCATACTCATGTGTGCCGGCCCTGGCCTAAGAAAGGGCTAGAGGGTGTCAGGGCTTGGTTTCCCCTGCCCTACCACACAGGAGAAGTCAGATGCCGGGCAGAGCCTGGCACCCACTGGAACCCTCCTGCTAGATCTGCCACATGTGAGGCAATGGCACAAAACCATGGAGCAGGAGTGGGGTGTCCCCAAGGGACGTCTGCCTCCCCGTTGGGATCATGAGGGAGGCAGTGGGTTAGCTGGTACGCAGGAGGGCATTTGGCATGCTAGTGTCAGACCACCCTCTCCAGGATGGGTCTGTGCTAGGCACACGGTGGAGGCTGGATCCCATCATACATGGAGGCCTTCTGTGATTCAAGGAACCTGTTATCGCTGACAATAGCCATGTCTTTCTTAAACCTTTTATTCATAACCCAAGTATTCCTGCCTTGCCACAATTCTGGGCATAGACTAAAGGCTCCATATCATGAATCTGAGATCCCACTGAAAAGAGGAAACCGTTAAACAAAATGTGCTGTTAATTCTGCTGAACATCAGCATAGTGATATGCATCGGAGGCAGCTCAAAATCAGGCAAATCCCAAGAAAGTCACGTCTCTTTAGCTTGGGAACCAATCTTTCAGATGGACCTGATAGACAAAAGTGGCTGAGAAACATCTCCAACTGTCCCACAGGGCATCATGGCACCTTGCAAAGAGGGAGGGGGTTCCTGGGGAGAGCTCCAGGTGTGTAGGGTCTGGGGGAGGTGAAGCTGTCTTGGTAAGGGAGACAGTACCATCCAGGCTAACAGCATAGTCTCTGTAGGCAGCCCACCTGTGCTCCAATCTTGGCTCTGCCACTTACTACTTGGTTAAGCAAATTGCTTGGTCTCCTTGTACCTCAGTTTCCTCATCTTGAAAATGGGGGGACAATCACTACCTATCTCTAAGGATTAATAGCACAGGGGCTGGCATGGAGCAAGCACCAAACCAATGCAGCTATTACAATTATAATTAGAAGAGGGCTTGTAGGGAAAGTGCATGGGGCTGACCTCAGTTTCTCCCTCCAGAGATCCTGCTCCCACCTACAGGTTCTCTCCTTCCAGGCATTCAGCTCCTCCCATAAACTGAAGGCAGAACTAGGAAGGAGTAAGTCGCCCCTCCCAACCCCTGTTTCTCAGGACATCCTCTTGGCAATGGTACCATGATTCCCCCAGTCAGGGAGTCCTTAGGGATGCTGGGGAAAGGCCTTCATGAGGACAGGACTTATTCGCATCCCTGTCACTCTGCTTGGTTTTCTCCCATAGCACTAAACTGTGAGCTCCAGAGGCAGAGATTCTCACGAATGTGTCCCCAGCGCATCAGCGGTGCTAAGCTCTTAGCAGTCTTCAATGTATCTTTGTGAGTGAATGAACTTGCAGGCAGACACCATGAACCTGGTAATCCAGCTTTCCCAGGCCCCACAGCAGCAGCCCAGGCCGCTGCATGTCCCGCCTCACACCAGAGCATTAGCCCTGAACCCATACCCTCTTCCCTTCACTTCTAAACTGCCTGGCTGTCACAGAGTAGGCCAAGAAGTGGGGTGGCGACCTCCCTCCTCATCCCAGGGAAGGGAATGGGCTAGCGTGAGGAGTTTCCAGCCTCACACAGTGGGTCTACCCTGAAGAGGAACAGAAGGGACAGCTTCCTTCCTGGCCCTCTGCACTCACAACCCACATCATGCACATGGTAACACCTTGCAAGGACACAAAGGAGGAACCTATTTCAGGGCCCATGACCAGGAGAAGCTGTGCTTCACCCAAACATCAGTGCGTTCCCACCTCGCTGCAGCCTGACACTTGTAAAAACTATTGCTTTCCTCTTTGCAATGACCACCAGGAAGCTCAAAGCCAAGTCTGCAGCTTGTCTGTCTGCACTGGAGGTTGTGGCATCACCAGCTTGGATTCTCCTGGTTTTCCTGCCTTTGTTCTCCAAACTTCACCTCCTACTGCCTTATGTGGTTTGTAAATCCCCTCAAACTGTTTCTTGGAATGAGGTAGAGTAGAAATAAATGAAACAATAAATTCATTAATAAAAATTTACAGAATAATGATTTCCTTCCGCCTCAGCCTTCCAAGTAGATGGAATTACAGGCGCGCACTACCACGCCCGGCTGATTTTTTGATTTATTGTAGAGATGAGGTCTCGCCAAGTTGCCCGGGCAGGTCTCGAACCCACGTGCTCAGGCAATCCACTCACTTCAGCCTCCCAAGGCATGGGATTACAGGCTGAGCCACCGAACCCAGCTGATTTCCTTCTTAAAGTTAAAGATTTATAAGAAATTTGGGGAATCATCTAGGGAAGCCCTCTGTTTCTAGGACTAAATGAAGTAATATATCCTAAGTGAAAAAAAAATTTTTTAATATATCTTAAGTGGAAAAAATATATATAGTCCATATTTATACATGTGTGTATGTGTGTATGTGTATATATATATATATATATACACATATATTCCTCACAACACCCAGATGAGGCATATACTGTTACTTTTCTCATTTTACAGATGATGAAACTAAGGTACAGGGAGGTTAATTAACTTGCCAAGATCACACAGCTGGAAGTGGCAGTGCCAGGGTTTGCATGCAGTTAGTTGGTCTGGCTCCAGAACCTGTGCTCATAATTGCTATATTACATGGCCAACATGACAGCGCTTAACACACAGTAAGTGTTAGCTAGTATTTCAGTAAGGATCATATTTGACCAGGCCTGGCAGCTGCCGTCAAATGTTTTTCTATATTCCTTCAGAGAAAGAGACATCTCTACTTCCCTTGGTCATCTGTTTTCAGTCTCACAGTTTCCAGTATTAAGAAATTCTCTCGTAAATCTAACCCAGGAATGGCCAATAGATGTCAGCTTGAGCACCAATACCAAGGGACTGGGAGTGACTGAATAATGGATTATGTTAAAAAGCCTCCTAATTGATTAGCCATGTCTGCCATAGGCAGGAGGGGTGGGGCAGTGGTGCACAAATTTGCTTCCACTTAATTGTTCCTACTGCAGCTTCAATCCATCCTCCACTCTCTGGTTGTGTTCTCCAGGCACTGGTTGACTTGTGTCCACAGGAATCTGTATCTTCTGGTTGGAGGACAGAGCCAGCCCCTGAGATACACCCAGAGAACAGCAGACTGGCACCTGGCTAGCCCTCTCCTCTGGCCACCAGCATTCTTCTTTTGCAGGAAGCAGAGAACAGGGCTGAGGAATAAACCCTGCCCTGGCCAGCTTTTTATTTCCTCTTCCTCCTGCCTTGCAGTTTCAGCATTGAGCCAAGATTCAGGGTTCCTCTTCCATGTTGGGCACAGATGTGGGGTAGCTACCTGGATCCCTCCCCCTCCCTCCGTGCACAGGGACTGTGAGCGGAGACTCATGTCCTCCCTTCTCATGTGTTCCTTTACTGCAGACCCCAGGAGTGGCAGGACCCACTCTGGCTGTTAAATCCCCAGGTCACAGTGGCACAAACTCACAGAACGCTCAATGCCTGTTGAGAGAAGGACCCTCAAGCCAGGTAGAGACTCAGAGCCCACATGGCAGGGTCTGGGCAGCCTGCCCCAGCATCCTGGCCCTGAGGATGAGGTACATGCAGGAGGCCCCAGGAGCGGGGAGACGAGGACGCTTATGGCTCCCTCAGAATAAGCCAGAGGGGAAAGCAACCCATTTCCAGCAGGTGTAAGCTCCCTAGGGCAGAGTTTATTTTGGAAATTGGATGACAGGAATTGAGATCTGACATCCCAAATACACCAAGATAAATCATCCCTCCTTTCAAGGAATGACATAACTCCTCTCTCACTGGGACAGATCACTCAAGGGGCCCGGCAGGAGGCTTCACGTTGGTTCAAGGTCTTTCAGGGCACAGAGGGAATATTAAATAATGGTCTTATTAAAAACTGGGCAGGGTGCTCTCACAGGTACAGATCAAGAGGAAAACAACTATGGGAATGACTCCTCCAAGAAAAGGATGACGATGGGGTTGATTTCAGCAACCTTGAGAAAGATCTGATGCAGAGGGCTAGGCCCTTTCAACTCCAATCCCAGCTCCCCAGCGCCCTGTGGGTCTTTTGTTGGGATATCAAATGCTGGCCCTCAAAGAACGGTGCTCCTGTTTTCTGGCTCCATTACTTCAGGGAGACAGTCTCTTTGGGCTCTTCTCAGGTTCTTTGGAAATGGCTCCGCTCCCCGCCCCACCCTGGGCTTCACAGCAATGCTGGGGAAGGAGTGTGGCATGCTGCCTATAATTTATGTGCTGTCTCCTAGTCTAACTGGCTGACATCGCTCTCTCTTATGTCACCACAACCACCACCACCTGCCCAAAGTGACTTGGCCAGAATGGAGCTGCCCACACAGGGGCGTGGACACTGAGTCCTTGGGAGCAGACCACACTGGGAGCCGGCTGCCTGACCTGTTTTCTGAATTGGAGGAGACTTCAAGGAGCAGAACTGAGGACAGATGATCTCTTTCTTCTTTCTAATACTTGGTGCTTATTTAGGGGACAAAGGGGCTGGGCTGACAGCCTTTCAGCTTTGTCCCAGAGGGCAGTCCTTATCTAGCCCTGGAGCAGTGGATAGGCAGGTGGAAAGCAAGATGGCGGCCTCCTTCCCCACGTCAGCATTCTGGAAGAACTCCCCAGAAGGGATCTGCATAGGGACCCCCCCTGGAAGACAGTAGGGGGCCAGCTGTCAGTGCCCCCACCCGGGACCCTGTTACCAGCAGGTGACACAGGCCTTTCGGACGCATGAGACTGAGCTGCAGCTTGAGTACTTACAGGAGGTCCTGAAAGAGAGAGAGAAAATGCCTGGGTCAGTGTCATGGTTGTAGGGGACATGGGGAGGCCGCTTTAGAAGTAGCGTCCAAGAATTCTTTCATGGAGGGGTTTCCATCTGGTCTTCGAAGTGTGTATTTTCTTGGCTCACTTTCACTAATATAACCTCTCCCCCTTTATTTCATCTCCATATTTTCATTATTGGATGAGAAATCCAGAGGTCTGGGCCCCAGGTTCAGCCCTGATAGGGGACTGCCAGTGTGTGTGTGTGGCGGGGGTGGTCCCCCTGCCTCAGCTTCCCACCCCACAAAATGGCTCTTCGGGACCTGTCCAAACTCGTGTACAAGGTTGCTTTGCAGATCACAGGACAGTGGGCACCGAAGAACACCGGGAAATGTCAAAAGAACGGGCCCTAAAGAGATTACAATTGCTAGCATGCTGGCTGTCCTGGCCAAGCTTCCCGTGAGACGCAGCGGGAGCCAGCAGGCAGGGGCAGGGGCGGACACGGCTTCTCACTGCCCTGCCTCGGGTCCTCCGGCCTGTCCTGGTTTCTGTTAAGTCCCCCTGGGCCTGCCACCCACGGCCTCACCCGCCCCGGGGGTTCTGGGTCCACCCCCCCCACGCCTCTCTTTTCCCTTCTCCTCCAGGTTGTGTCCACTCTCCCTCCTCCCTCCCATGGCCTCAGCAGCAGCCCTATCTCATTACTGGCAACAGCCAAGAATTACAAATTCAAGTGTTCCGAGAGAGCAAGCAAAAGGGAGTGAGGGGTGGGGGAACTGGGGGTGGGGGTGGAAAGGGGGCGGAGAGGTGGAGAAAAGGAGCCCCAGAACGATTGTGAACGAAAGGCACTTCTGCAGAACATGAGCCACGAAACCCCCAAGGCCCCGGCCAGGCGGATTCCCAGCTGGGCCTGGTGCGTCTGCCCAGCCCCGAGTGCCCCGGCCACGTGAACTCAGCTGCGACTCCTGTTGCTCCTTTTATGCTGGGCCAATAAAGGCTCCTATGTTTCCCCTTGCTCCTCTCGTTCCCAGAGGCAGCGTCCTTCTCTCCTCCTTCATCTGCCCGCTTCCCTGCTCTGGTCCCCATCCAGGAGGAAACAGCCTCTTTCATGCCGGCCTCTGTCAAGCCATCACGTTAAGGGGGAACAAAATGTTTTAAATTAAGAACAACACAAAAAAGTCAAGAGGTGCAGTGCCTGAGTGAGCAAGCCCCAGGCCGGCGGCAGGCTTCATACAGGTCCCAGAGTCAGCGAGGGCGTGCGGGAGGGGGAGAGGAGCATCTGGGACCTATTAGGCTTAGGGGCAGGGGAATGTCACCCAGAATCTGAAAATATCCCCTGAGTGCAGCCTGCCAGAGAGGCCAGCCCAGCTGGGAAGTCCATGCCTCCTGGCTGGGGGAAGTGTCCTCGGCGGGAGAAGCAGGCTGGTGACAGAGTCCAGCCTGCGGCAATTTTTGGATGGTTCAGACACATGGAGAACAGATGCCCTGCGCCTCCGGGCCTGCTGGGGCCCGGGCTCCCACTGCGGCAGGCTCTGGGAAGTCCTCGATGACATAGACCAGACCTCCGGCGGTGGTCCTGCCTGTTGTTAGAAGTCTCAGCTACATAGGTGTCACCAGACGTAGCCGGGTAGCTGGCATGGACCCAGCACACAGCCAGGTCCCAGGAGAGCAGTTTGCTGTGTCCATCCCAAGTGACATAAATTCTACTGAAGATTTTGAGGGTGATCACTACTGTCACCATCGTCACCACATATACCTCTATGGTCCTGACTAGATTATCTTGTGAAACTGAGGCATGGAAGGTTGAATGACTCCCCAGGGCCAAGCAGCTAGTAATTGGTAGGGCTCCTGATCTGGTTCTGAAATGCTTCTCTTTCTGTCTCTCATTCAGGAAGCAACCCATCCCAACCCCAAACTGACTGCAGACCACGTCGTCTCCAATCCCTCCCCCCCCACCCCCAGAGGATGCCCCTCATGGTCAGCCTCTGGCCCCCCTCTCTAGACTCAACTCTCTCTTCTCTCTTTTATGGGACACTTTGTGTAAGGGACTTTAGCATGCTCCCTCCTACTCCCCACACCTCTCATTTATAGGGACTTCAGGAACAGGAAAAGCCCCTATTTGTTAGCTGATTCTCTGCTGTGGGAAGGGAAAGAGAGACAGCGGAGTTATATTTTTTTAAAAGGCTTTCTCTGTCACACAAGTTTTCCCCCTGTCAATGATGGTCCTCACAGGTTCCCATGGAGTTTTGGGACCCTAGGAAAATGCAACCACTGCCCTGCCAACTTCCATGAGACAAACAGGCCTGCAGTGGGAGATTCTGGATTTCAAAGCAGATGTTTTTCCTGATGCTATGGTGCACATTTGGCGGCTCTCGAGTAGCCAGAAAGTTGACGGCTTTGCAAAATCTAGCAGTGCCTGGATGCCACTGGGTGAGCACCCACGTGGCCATGCCCATCTCCCAGGTCAGGCCCCAAAGGATAGGGTCACCCCAAGGCATCATCAAGTCTACATGATACAGATGGGGAAAGGGAGGCCCAGGGAAGGTCATGACCATCCAGGAGTAGGGGGCAGGTGATGGGGGTGGGACCAGAACCCAGTCTCCTGACTCCTCATCCAGGGGTCTTCCTAACAAACACACACATATCTCACGACCCATGCAGCTGACCCTGCCAGGGTGCAGTCTACACTACTACATCTTGAGAAAGAAGGAAAATCCCTGAAAAGCCACCTGCTGCTGGCTTCAGAGGGCCGTCTTTTCCTCCTCTTGAGAATGATGAAGATTGTCTTAGCCACCTCCAGAGGGCTGAGCAGCCTGCTGTAGGGATGTTAGGAAAGGGTCCAAAGCAGCCGTCCAGGGTGGGGACATTCTACCTGAGACCTTCCCCTGATGCCTGTCACCTACTGCCTCAACTTCCTGCTGAGGTGGCTACTATTTTCCCCCAGGGTTCAGCTCACCTCTTCCGAGCAAGGCAGCCATATTCCCCCAACATACACATGCAGGAATGGACCCCTGTGAAGACTCCCAGGGTACTATTCTGTGTCATGCCTTTCTTTCAAACACTTTTTGTATGTTCATTTGTTCATTCACTCGTTCATTCAACGTAACGAACACCCAAGGTGAGTCAGTCACTGTGCTGAGCTATGGCTGTCTAAAGATGAATAGGGCACAGTCATTGCCCTTTGAGGAAAGCATTCTTTGAATTTTATTTTAAAATTTTTTTGGAGGGGCATGGTCTTGCTTTTGTCACCCGGCCTAGAGTGCAGTGGCGTGATCTTAGCTCACCACAGTCTGGAACTCCTGGACTCAAACAATCTTCCTGCCTCAGACTCCCAAGTAACTGCGACTATAGACCTGTGCCACCATGCTTAGCTAATTTTTTTTAATTAATTAATTTTTTTTGAGAGATGGGGGAGTAGTTTCCCTATGTTGCCTAGGATAGTCTTGAACTCCTGGACTCAAGAGAGCTTCCCACCTTAGCCTTCCAAAGCGCTGGGATTATAGGCATGAGCCACCATACCCTGCTGGAAAGCTTCATTTTTTAAAGCACTTATTATCTACCAGACTCAATGCTAAGCTCTGGTAATACAGAGATGAATAACTTATTTCCTCTGTTAGAAGCTGGAAAAATTCCAGAGACAAGAACTAAAACGTACATGAGAACTTAAGGGAGAAAGGTTTGCTGGTGGAGGATTCATTCATGCATTCCTTCATTAATTCAGGTGAGATCGGACATGTTCAGGATGGGACGGCCGTAGACTCCTCCGTTCATTCAATCAACATTTGCTGGGAGCCTGATATGTGGCTTGCATGATGCTGAGCATGTTAACCGTAACACTGCATTTAATCTTCATAACAACCTTGTGAGGCTGGCATTATCATCCCCATTTCACAGACTTAGAACTTGAGGCTGAGAGGTTGAGCAACTGCTCTTAAGTGACAGCACCTGGTTCTTAACAGTTTTACATTTTTATTTTTTTAGCCTTAATTTCCATACAGTAGAGCCTGGATTTGAACCTGGCCTCTCTTACCCCAAAGCCTGTGTTCTCCTGGCTGGAGGTCATGAAGGGCTTCCAGGGTGACTAGGGCGGCCTGGCCCTCAGCCCCTTTTAAAGTGGGCAGGTAAGTTCCTCCCCGTTGTCCACAGACTCAGCTCCTCTCAGTCTCTCGATCCAGTCCAGGCTCTGGACATGGGGAGCAAAAAGTCACAGGGCACTCCTGAGTTCATGTCATATGAGCCGTCTTCTGACCCTGCTTGACCGCTGGGCTCCTGGCAGCTGGGGTCCTAGCTCCGACCCACGCCTCCTGGTGCCTGCTGCCAGGCTGCCTGCAGCTGACCACCTGCCACTTGGCTCCGCCATGTGCCCGCCCACCCATCTCTGCCAGGACAGATGCTCTGCATCCTGGGCTCCCCTTGGACACCTGTGACTCACTGTACTGGTCTCGCTCTGCCTGCTGGAGCAGCGGTTCTCAATGGGGGATGATTTTGCCCCCCAGGGGACAGTTGGCAATGTCTGGAGACATCTTTGATTTCACAACATGGAGGCTGCTACTGGTGTCTGGTGGTTATAGGCCAGGATGCTGCTGGACAGATAGTGCACAGAAGCCCTACATCAAAGACTTATTCGGCTCCAATGTCAATAGCACCAAGGATGAGAAAACCTGTGCTGGATTAACGGTTCCAGACTTGCCCTGGGACTCTCCCTGGACCCACAGTTCCTACAACTCACCCTCGCCCACTCCCTGGCCCTCACTGACCTGTGGCTCCTCCCATCTTTAGGAATCCCATTCTTCCATAGTTTGGCCTGGTCTACCTTCACCCAACACCTTGTGAGGACAAATAATACTTCATTTACTGAGTATTTATTCTGTGCCTGACTTTCCCGACCTATTTTACTCAGTCCACCCAACAACCCAGTGAAGTAGGATTGATGTTTACCATTCCCACTTTACAGACGAAAAAGCTGAGGCCCAGGGAGCTTACAGGATGTGTTCAAGCTCGCAGAACTCATGCATAACTGGGCTGGTGCTCAAACTCAGGTTGGCCTGTCTCCCAGGATCATGGGAGCCCTAGAACTTGAAGGAGGCACATGCAGAAGTAAAGGAACAACCTCTGCCTCAAATTGCAGTGAAGGAAACACAAGTAGCTTCCAAACCATAAAAAAAATCTCTCAGTGGCAGGTATGAGGGCCTGTGAAGGGGACTGCCTGTCCTTCTGGGGTGAGCGCAACGAGAACAACCAAGCCCTGTTTCTTACAGCCCTGCGGCCAAAACATTGACTTTATAGGGAGCACTGAGGCAGATTTCTGGGGTAGACTATCTGAATTTGATACCCAGGAGCATGTCTGACAAGTCATGCTTGGTGGCTGACAGAGCACTTCCTCTACGACCCAACTCACTACAACTCAACTCTCATTTTATAGATGAGGAAACTGAGGCACAGAGAAGGAACGTAATTTGCCTGTGGTTCATGGCTGGTAGAGGAGTCTGAATCCTAGTCTAGTGCTCTTCCCAGAACAGACCACCGCTGGCAGAGCTTTGAGTGGGTGGCAAGAAGCTTTTCATGTCTTAGAAAAAGCGTCTGACTATCCTGGCCGGCTTGCGCAGTTTTGTGAGAGCCATCTGTGTGCCTCTCTTCCTGACTTGGCGCTCAGTGACTTCATATTGGCAGCTGGAAATTGGCCATGGTGGGAGTATTCACACCACAGAAATTGGCAAAAGCTACAAAGCAGCCCCACCCTACCCCAAGAGCCAGTTGTTAAATGTTTGCCAGCACATCACAGCTCATCTATCCTATGATGATGTCTCTCAGCCACAAGACAACCCCAGACACTTTCCAGCTCAGGTTGAGGGAGAGTAGCAGGTCACAGGAGAAGTCACACGCACCCACTCTCTATTCCTGCACTCATGGCAGACATCGCTAATCAATCACAGCTACTTTTCCTTAATGAGCCTAGATGAGGTTTCACAATTCTTTCCAACGCAGCCACTATCAGTCAGCAGGAATTGGCACATGTGATGGAACCTATTAGTCATATTGGAAACGAGAGCCATCTGGAGGTGAAACTCATGGGATGCAAGGAGGCAAAGCATGGGGGCCCCTTTCTGACTTTTCTGGCAGGGCTGGGTCTAGCCTTGGGGGTGGCAGAGATGGAGAAGAAGAGACTGGGTGCCCTGGACTCCCCAGACACACCTCATACCAGGTGTTAACACCAGACCTCTTCCCCTAGTCCCATCCAGCTTTCGGGACTGGCAGAGAGACTGGGAGGTCTGAGCAGGGAAGGGACAGGGGCTGGCAAGATCACTTCCAGCTCAGCTCATGCCTCCATCCCCATGGAGGGCCTCAGATGAACTCCATTACCTCCATGGCCACAGCTGTGCCCCTGCCATATCTGGAGCCACCCAAAGGTAACTTGAGTGGCACCTTCCCACAGACCCCATTGAAGAGGGCTTCCCGCCTTGGCCTGGGGGGGCCCTTGGTTCAGTCCCAGGGGCTCTTTGGGTGAGTGCTGGATGGAGGAAGGGAGGAGGTGATGGGCCAGGGGAGGCTCAGATGCTTCGCCCAGCACCCTGGGCAGCTCCTCTCTGCAGAGACACAAGGGTGTGCCTGAGAGCAGACCTGCTTGGCTGCCCCCCCAGCATCCCTCCCCCACTTCCCAAAGGAACCTCGTTTCTATTCCAGCCTTCACTCATTCCTCACACGGTCCTGTTTCTAGGGAAGCCGATCCCAGACCTAGCTGGGACTGGCGGGGGTAACTCCTGGGACTGGGAGCCCTTTTGAAGATGGCTCTGGTGGGGGTCAGTTTGAGCAACAAAAGAGTTGGGAGGTCCCATTCCCACAACTGCAGTGCTCTCGATCCCTGAAACCCAGGAAAGCAGCACCGAGGCTCGGGGAAGTGTCTGCAGGAGCCACAGGCAGGGAAGAGGGAAACATCAGCCTGGGGGACCTGGTTGCAGGGCCCCGCCCAGGGGACGGAGGGTGCTGCCCAGTCAGTCCCTGGTGGGAGGGATGATGACCCAGATCACACCTGGGGCCCTCTCCCATCCAGCTGTAACCCTGGGAGAATGAAAGAGACAGAAGAAAGTGGCTGATGGAGAACTGGACCCCGAAAGGCTAAGGCCTGACTGAAAGTGGCTGAGTTCCTGGGGATTCACTCCCTCACCCTTCAGCAGAGGGCAGGGTTTTAATGTCTCAGCTAAGTGCAGTAGAAAGGTCCAGAAAACTGCGCCTTGGCACTTTTGACTGTTTCCTTCACATCCACTTTAAATATCCGCTCAACACCGGCTATTGTGGTGCTGCAGTGCCGGAGGCTGTAAGAGTCAAACACTGTCTCCATCCTTGGGGCTTCTTCTCTAGCTCAGGAGACACCCCCATCTGAGTCCCCTGACACCCCTCTACCCTGGTGCTGGAGGCTCTGGCAGCTTCTCCCTTGAGCGGGACTCATCTGCTGGTCACCCCACCTACTGCTTCCAGCAGACCTCCCAGACTGAGGCCAGGAAGCCCAGAGCCCGACTGTGGCCCCCACACTGTCCCCCACCCCCAGACTCAGGCTCCCTGACCAGGACTTTCATCCAGATAAGAGCTGAGTTTGCTGTTAGTCTTGGAGTGACGCTGCCCTCCCTTCCTTACCCAGATCGGCTCCCACTCCCCAGCGAGCTCCTGCATGGGATGCTATGCAGCTGGACTAGGCCTGTTCTATCCACATTCAGCCCTTCGGCCTTCTCAGGTGAGCTACAAGACAGCCCTGAAAGCCTGGAGCAGGAACTCGCAGCCCATTTTACCAGAGAGGGTCATCCGGAAGCTCCCGGAAAATCCCCAGCGACTCCAGTCCTCTGACTGCAGCCCTCTGGCACCTCCCCTGCCTGAGGATCTTGGCCTGTGACCAGCGACTGCTCTTGGCAAGACCGTTGAGTGCCAGCCTCAGTACTTGAGTCTCAAGCCCAGGTGTGCTTTCTTCCACCGAGGCGTCACTCGGGTGCCTGCAGTCTCCTCCTGACACCATATCCAAAAAACCCTGTGTGGGGAAGCTCAGATGTCGTATCGCTGCTCTCTTGGCCAGGACTCCTCTAGGATACTGTGGTCAGGCCAACACTGGATGCCCCCTGCAGAGGTCTGGGAGGGGCTGCAGCCTCCGAAGGTCTTGCTTTGGCGACCAGACCTGTATCTCCCAAGGACAGGCTTATTGATTTTAGTCGCATTTATTGATAGCCCATTTAGGGCTGGCATCATCCTGGGTCTTATGTCATCATCATCATCCACACCAACATTTACTGAACACTCATGAAATTCCAACAAGGGCCAAGCACATCACACATCATCCCAGTTACTCCTCACAATCGTCCTAGAACTGCCATTATTCACACCTGACAGATGAGGACACCAAGACCAAGAGGCCAGGTTTCTGGCCCACAGTCACACAGCCCAAACCCTGGCATGTCCTTAGCACCGAAGGTAAGCATCACCTGGCTGCCTTGACGGGCAGGTTTGGTACTGATACTAACCCGTTTTGCAGATGGGGCTCTTGTGGCTCAGAGAAGTAAAGTAATTTGTCCAACATCACACAGGGGGTAAGTGGCAGAGCAGGTGCTTAGAATCAGTCACAGTCTAAGGCTTGCTTCTTTCTTAACTCTTACACATATTGCTTCAGCTGTGAAAGCAAGTTGAGTCAACAGGACCTAGCAGTGGAGGAGATGGTTAGATTGCCAAGAAGGAATAACTGCAATATGTCCTTTCAAGGCCCTTTGAGGCCCACGTGGCCTCATCCCTGGATCACCTTCAGACCACTCCTATCTCCTCCCTGAAGCTGGCTCCTGGAGTCCCCCACTGAGGACTGTTTGCTCACCCATCAAGACACTGCCTGGCAAGAAGAACCACTACAGCCACTTGCATAGGCTCGTGGTTTCACTGTTCCTTTATGCAGAGGTAATAGACCTGGGCTTCTGCCCACTCATGGCCAATGGCATAAGCTTTGCAGCCAAACCACTACAGGTTCAAGCCTCAACTTTCCTACTTACCAGCTGTGTGACCTTGGGTAAATTGCTTAACTTCTCTGAGTTCCAGTGTCCTCTGTAAAATGGGGGTAATAATTATATCTACCTGGCTGGATTTGGAGGCATAAATGAAAGAATACAAGTAAAGTGTTTAGCACTGCTCCTGGCTTAGAGTAAGTACTCAATAAATGATAGACCAACAATTATTACAGTTATGAGGTCAGAAATAATGACACCCAATCCCAGGAGCATATGACACCTTCCTCTGTGCTCTAATGGGAAGACCAGTTAACCCACAGAGCGTCTTCCCATGTGCTGGGCGCTGTGCTCATGTTTGACAGATATTACCATATTCTACCTTGCAAGTCTTATAAGGCAGACACCAATGTTGTCTCACTTCACACATGAGGAAACTGATGCACAGAGAGATGGCATCTCCTGCTTTGCGTCACAAGCTGGCGACAGGCAGGCTGATTCCAGGGCCTGGGTCATGAGCCACCGGATGGCAGTGGAACCCTAAAACCCTGGAAACCACAAAGAACAAACAGACAGGGTCAGGGTGACTGAGGTCAGCAGAGCAGGATGGACGGGGCTGGGTGCCCATTTGAATGAAACAGTACAGATGCAAGTCACTGGCTTGGAACTGCGGGGACACGCTGTGCATTTGCTTACTTCCTTGGGCCCCTGACACTTCCAGGTTGGGGTCAGAATCCCAAGTCCTGAGTGAGGAAATCTTGAGGGTAGGTCTTGCTGGTGGAGATTACAGTCCTGATTCTGCAGATGCTGGCCAAGGGCAGCCATTGTTCTCTGGCTGAAGAGTTTCCGGGCACGGCCTCCGGCCCAGCGCAGAGGGGCCAGGCTGCCACACTCAGATGGGGGCAGTGGGCCTGGGGAAGAGGGAGTCACTCTCTATCAAGCTGCCCCTCATGTGGTCAAGGTGGATATCTGTTGGGGCTGGGGCTTGCTGACTCTGGCTCCTCAACTCTATTTTGATAAGGGTCTGGACTCTCGGAGTCTCTGAACTTGAACTTGTCACCCTCGACTGAATCTCCAAGCTGCGGTGAGATCCTCCTGCATGACCTGCAGATATCTTTCCGAGGGGAGTGACTTCCTGCCCCCCCTCAGGTCCTCACCTCAGGACCTTCCCAGGAAGTCAGTAGTTGTGCAAGGGTAGCTCCCTTTTCCACATCAAAAGGCACAGGCAGTTCTCCAGCAAAGGTCGCGGCGTGCACACTGTGATTCCGCACCCCCTCCTCCAGGAAATTGGCTTTGATTTACCACAACACCACAACACCCGAATATTCAGTGAATTATCATTCTTGTTAATTATCATTTCTATGTGTGGATGTCAGTTCCATGTTTTTCTACCTTGCCTTTTGTCATACTGATAGATTTAGGATGGACATAGTTATTAACTATAGAGTCACTACTCGAAGAGGAGTTGAGGGAGATTAGGTGCCCCAAACTCCAGTGCCTACAAGGGGCCAGCAGGTAATGTAAGTGAATGAAGTCGGCCTGATATGGAGCAATAGGGAGTGGTGGAGTCTGTGGCAAAGTGCTATGGGCTTGATTGTGTGTCCAAAAATGGATTGACCGCCCTCAGTTGCAACCAAGTTCTGCCAGGCGGGGATGCAGACTCACTATTGCCAGATCTTGAAAACATTCAAGAAAAGCCTCAAGACACAGATATTTTCTGCAAACTCTTCTGATTTCTAAATGTTGGTATGAGTTTAAGAACATTTAAAAACCGCCCTGCCAGCCAAACAAAGCCTGTGGGGAGCTGCATTTGGTTCTCAAGCTGCTAATTCGCAATACACAATCTCTGGGCACCTTCCAGGCCTGAACTGCTCCAATTTCACAGCCCAGAACTTCTGGGCCCAGGTGCGTGTTCAGTGAATCCTCGCCGAATACACAGATGAGGAAGTGAATGGTGGGCCCGTGGTTATCACCTGAACTAAAGATCAGTAAAGAAAAAATGCCATGACCGTGTTTGGAAACTGAAGTTGGATTTAGAGAGCTGGCTGTAACCAAGAGCGGAAATGTTTGGTCACACCACCTTCGAGCATGCTTGTATCCCTCCCCGGCCTCCCTCCTTCTATTGAGTGGGCGTGGAAGCACAGAATTAAAGACAAGCACCCAAGCCCCAAGCCCCAGACACCAGGTGTGGCAGGAGGCTGTCTCCTCAGGCCTGGAGGGAAAGCCGGCTTGTGTGGAGCAGTGATGGGGAGAATGAATCATTCGTGAGGCATTCATTGCCCCAGGATATCTATTTTTCTTAAACCTGGCTTTACATTGTACATAATTAAAAATACGGATGGCAATTGGTAATCAATATATGTTGATATTTGTTATAATACAGAGTGCTTTAACTTATAATAGCACAATCAAGCGAAACATCATCTTTGTCTCTTTCAATTCATCACGTCTCCTGCAGCTGTGTCACCGTCCATGCGGGCCTGGGTAAGGTGTGCATATGGGACTGTGGGCCAGGGAAGTATAAAGAAATACACAACCTCAGGGGCAGCAGCCTGAAGTTCCCTCCCCCCTGTAGCCTCCTGTCATGCCACCTGCCTGAAGGGCACCTCCAAACCCTCTGAATCTCACAGGCAACCAAGATAACCGCTGCTCTGTGTTTAATGTCTACTATGTGCCAGCAGTAGATGGGGCACTTTCTGTTCATGATTTCTAATCTTCATAATTCAACTTATCTGCAAGACTCTTTTTTTTTTTTTGAGTTGAAGTCTCACTCTGTCGCCTAAGCTGGAGTGCCATGGCACACTCACGGCCACCCCAGCGTGAACCTGCTGGTCTCCGGTGATCCTTCTGCCTCAGCCTTCCAAGTAGCCGGAACTACAGGTGTGCCCTACCACGCCTGGCAAATTTTTGATTTATTGTAGAGACGAGGCCTCGCCAAGTTGCGCGGGTTGGTCCCAAACTGCAGGCTCAGGCAATTCACTTGCCTCGGCCTCCCAAAGTGCTGGGATTACAGGCTAAGCCACTGAGCCCGGCCTATTTGCAAGATTCTAACTCACAGATGAAAACACCCAGGCTCCAAAGGTTAAACAGATTGCTCAAGGTCATACAGCTAGAGAATGATGGAGCTGGGATTCTTGCCTGGGTCCCCGACACTGCAGAGTCCATACTCTTTCCAGACCAGCACTCGGCTGTTCCTTATACACGGGACAAAGTTGCGCAGTTCCCAAGGCTCTCTAGGGAAGCACTGGCAGGTTGAGATGAAAGCCAGATGTCAGAGCCCTGCGTTCAGCACCAGACTACTCTGGGAGAGCAAATACCACAGGACACCTACCACTCCTCCTCTGTCCAGGGCCCAAGGCAGACATGACTAATCTATCTCAGGGTTGTTTCTGGCACTTTTGGCAACCATAATCAATGAATCAAAGCTGGCACGTGTGAGGAAACATATTTGCCATCCTTGACCAGGGTCTCAGCACAACTGCAAGTGAAAGGACTTCCCTGAGGCTGTAGAGCCTCTAATCAGAGTTTGGTGGCAAGTAGACATAGATAGAAACCATTGTCTTTTGAACGAAAAGGGCCTTCTGCATGTGGCAGGAGAAGAGGCAGAAGGAAAATGGAAGGATGAAGTCAGTTTCTGTCACGTCACACACTAGATCAGGCAGGCAGTGGGCGGCGGGGAGGGAATAGTTGCACCACAAGCCGTGAGACCTCATATGTATGTGTCGGGGCGGCGTGGGGTGCTCAGAGGACCGAGGAGTTTGGAATTGGATCCATCTGAGCTGAGAATAGTGAACACACTTTGGATCTTGCATTTGGCTTTGCTTTTTTATTTTAAAAAATTGGTTTGTTTTGCTGACATTTATTTATTGTTCAAGCCACTCTTTTAAGAACATTAAAGGACATTTTGTGAAAGAAAAGCATCGTCCCTAGTCCGCCGCCCCTGCTCTCACACGACTGTTTCCATTTTCTCCTCCCCCTCTGATCTGTGTTCACACGCACACCTACATTCACAGAGTAGAGTTGGCATGCACGTAACGCTTCCTTTGCTTTCTTCTTTTAACGTGACAAGGTAACAAAGCACAGCCCCACCTTTGGGCAGCCTTCAAAATCACACCTTTAAAATGGCTGCACAATAGACATGATTTACCTATTTCTTGGTTACTAGGTCTTGAAGTTTCTTTTCTTTTTTTTTTTTAGTTGGAGTCTCACTCTGTTGCCCAGGCTGGAGGACAGTGCCACACTTACGGCCACCCCAGTGTTGACCTGCTAGGCTCCGGCAATCCTTCTGCCTCAGCCTTCCAAGTAGCCAGACATACAGGCACACACTACCACACCTGGCTAATTTTATATTTATTGTAGAGACGAGGTCTCACCAAGTTGCCCGGACTGGTCCCAAACCTGCAGGCTCAGGCAATCCGCTCACCTTGGCCTCCCAAAGTGCTGGGATTACAGACTGAGCCACAGAACCCGGCCATAAATATCCTTGTGCATACAGTACTTTTCTTTTGATAAACTGCTAATTTCTAAGGCTAAGAAGTGGGACGATTGGGTCAAGGTGAAACCTCCGCATAGACATGGCTTTCTACGCTTGCTGTTGACCTCACATGTGCAAAATCTTGGGAATGTTGCAAGCACTGTACTTCCCTGGATCCCACAGCAGTCCTAGAAGGGCTCCTGCATTCTCTCACAGGGAAGAGGAATCTGAGGCTAGAAGGTTAGGAAGCTTACCCTAGGTTACCCAGCAGAAGAGAGGCTCGCTGGAGCTAGCTATTGTGTGTCAGGCCCCTTGTTCATAGTGTGTGGGTGGCAGATGGGACATGGGGGACACAGCAACTATAGGAAATAGGGACAGCAATGTAAAAGAGGGTGACACCTCTCTGGTCAGGGACTCTTCCTTCTCATGGAATGTCCCTTCCCTACAGGAGGCCCTGCCTGACATTCTAATTAAGAGAAGACACTGTTTAGAGGGGGCAGGGAGTCCAGCCTGTGTTATCAGGTGCTGATTGGTGTGAAGAATCTCTCCCCACACCCCACCCCCTACAGCTGGACAGCCTGAGGTGAGGGCTCTGGTGGTGAGGGCAGAGGGGTATGAGAGCTTTCTGCAGAAGAAAAGGCTGGATGGTCTCCAAAGCTCTGGTCCCCTCTTCTGCCGAGGCACCAATAAACACAGGCAAGCAGCCTTTGCCCCAGCCCCAGCAATGGGCTGGGAGTCCACCATGTCTGATAGCATCATCTGCTGCCTAAGAGCTGGATTGCTAGTTTTGCCCAGCCAGGCCCACTCCTCTCTTCCCCCGGCCCACTGGGGTATCTCAGAATGGGAGGGTGACTACAGGCCACACTTGAGACCACCCCTCCTTTGCCCCCAACCTGCCATTCCATCCCAGGGCTCCATGGGGCTGCAGAGTTGGTTTCCACACCCAAGGCCAGAGGCCTTCCTGGGTCCATACCAACCTGGCCTCCCCAACCTGCTGGGTCTTACCCAGCCCGACAGCCAAGGGGTACTGACTGAGCCCTTGCTTTATATGTCTGGCACTGCTCAAGGTTGGTGCAGGGATCACAGAGGAAGAAAAAGGCAGAATCCCGTGTGTGACCATGGGCAAGTCAACCTTTGAGCTTCAGTGTCCTCATCTGTAGAATGAGGGGTGGAGGGGGAGCTCCCTCTCTGAATCTCCCACTTCTCTGAGCCTGAGAAATCTTCCAAAGTCAGAGCCAAAGGGGAATGACATATTCATTGAACCCAACCCTCTTGTCTTCCCAAACCAACAAGTTCTGAGGAATATCAGGAATGCCACAGAAACTTAATTGCTTAAATCCACACCTGACACACCATTAGTGCCATAGACATATTAGCCTTTACACCATTATTATTTCTAGTTGAAAGTGATAGTCAATAAACAGAAATAAGAAAGTGGGAAAAATTAACCCACTGATTACTGCTATAAAGAAATCGGCCGGGCTTGGTGGCTCAGCCTGTAATCCCAGCACTTTGGGAGGCCGAGGCAAGTGGATCGCCTGAGCCCATGGGTTCGAGACCAGTCCAGGCAACTTGGCGAGACCTCATCTCTACAATAATAAAATAAATAAAATAAAATAAAATGCCGGGCTTGGTAGCACACGTCTGTAGTTCCGGCTACTCGGAAGGCTGAGGTGGAAGGATTGCCGGAGCCCAGCAGGTCAACGCTGGGGTGGCCGTGAGTGTGAGTTCCACTGCACTCTAGCCTGGGCAAAGGAGTGAAATTCCAACTCAAAAAAAAAAAAATGAAGTTAAAATAGGGTAATATAGTGGAAGGGGCTAAAATGTGGGGAAATGCTTTTGCTTATGTAGTTGCAGAAGACCTTTCTGAGGATATACTGTTGAAGTCAAAACCTAGATAATGAGGAGCCAGCAAAGGCTCCAGGGGATAACCATTCCACACACATGTAAGGGTCCTGAGGTGGGAACGAGCTTGTGTGTCTGGGAAACAGAAAAAAAGGCCTATGTATCTGAAGCTGCAAAAATTAAAATTAAATTAATCAATAAAAATTAAATTACTTTTAATTTTAACCACTAGCCACCTGTGGTTAAAATTGAAATTAATTAAAATAAGCCGGGCTCGGTGGCTCAGCCTGTAATCCCGCCCCTTTGGGAGGCTGAGGTGAGTGGATTGCCTGAGCCCGCGGGTTGGAGACCCGCCTGGGCAACTTGGCGAGACCTCATCTCTACAGTAAATCAAAAAACCAGCCAGGCGTGGTAGCACATGCCTATAATTCCAGCTACTTGGAAAGCTGAGGCGGAAGGATCACCGGAGCCCAGCAGGTCAAGGTTGCAGTGGCCGGGAGTGGCCACTGCACTCCAATCTGGGTGACAGAGTGAGACTCCAACTCAAAAAAAAAAAAAGAAATTAATTAAAATAGAAAAAATTCAGTTCAGTTCCTCGGCCTCACTAACCACATCTTGAGTGCTTGATTACCACACAGAACTGGTGGCTACTGTATTAGATGGTGCCAGTATAAAGTATTCTCATCATTGTAGAAAGTTCTATTAAGCAGCAGACAGGAAATGGAGCAGGAAAGGCAGGCAGGGCCAGGTATCAAGGGATCGTGAAGGTCGGGGCAAGAAGCTTGGCATTTTTCTTAAGTGTACTGGGAGACCCTTGGGGTATCCAGACTTTGGCAAGACTGTTCTGGCTTAAGGGTGGAGGGGGAGCTCCCTCTCTGAATCTCCCTTCTCTGAGCCTGAGAAATCTTCCAAAGTCAGAGCCAAAGGGGAATGGACATATTCATTGGACCCAACCCTCTCACTTTCCCAAACCAACAAGTTCTGAGGAATATCAGGAATGCCACAGAAACTTCTGGGACCTAGCATTCTCACAGGGATGCATGGCTCCTCTCAGTAAAGGCAGACATGGAGCCCCTGGTCTCAGGACCACTGGTCCCTGTAGCGGATGCTGTGCCGTGGCACCCAGACTCCCCTTCAGGGGAGGAAGGACTTGATCCCCCAGACTCTGAGGGTGCTGCCTGCAGATAGCCCTTGGGAGTCTGTCCTCCTCAGGAATTGCCTGGGCTGAAGACCACTGTCTTGTCCAATGGCTCTTCACAGCCCAGCCTCCATGCCCAACTTGGGGCAACTCGGAAGGGCCAGCCCACTTCCAGAGCTACCAGGGTGGACCAAGGCCATCACTAAGGTTGGGTCACAGTTCAATTTCTTTCTTTGCTGCTTTCTCCCCTCCCTTCCCCACTCCTCCCCTCCCCTCCCCACCGTTCCCCTCCCCTCCCCTCCCCTCTACTTCCTGCCCCTTCCTCGCCTTTTCTTCCCTCCAAGGGTGCAGACCTTCATTTCACAGTCAGCCTCCCAGGGCACCCAGTCTGCCTCAGCCCTCTCAGCACCATAAGGAGAGCAGCCTGTCCTTCTGTCCATCAGTAGGAGATAGGGGAGAAGTTGAGAATAGAGCAGTCACCATGAAGATGAGAACACTGCCCCAACCATACCGGCAGGGACCCCCTAAGCAGGCAGCTTCCTCCAGAGGGAGGGGGTCCCTGGAAAGTCCCCACCTTAGACGCATCCCATGGGTAAGAAACCGTATTTCCTGAGTGTCACCCCTGTGCCAGGCAGTTTACACATGTGGCCCCAGATCCTCTCACAATGCCTCTTAAGAGAGGGATTGTTATCCTCATCCTACCAGAGACAAAGCCCAGGCTTTAAGAGAGCCTGATTTCCTGCAGCTTCTAGGCGCTGGAATGGGGATTTGAACCCAGATCTTTTTGATTCCAGAACCTGCACTTTGTGGCCTGTACCATACTGTGCTGTGCAGCCAACTCCTTCAGCATTCCAAATCCAGGAATTTTACGAGTTAAGGTGCAAGTTCATTTTAGGAACACAGATGCTTAGATCTCATCTGCCTTTGCTGCCATCAAGAACCAAAGTGACCCATTCCTCCCTCCACCCCAGCTTGCCCAGTGGGAGCTTTATGGCCCTACCACAGCCACCGGCTAATGTCTGTCATATCACCACGTCTCCAGGTTCTACAGACACTGCTTTGATGTGCTAACAGCCCCTAATGGGGATGGTGACTAATAAATCATTAAGTGAAGCCCAAGACAGCCAACCCAACCCACTCGCCTGACCTCTGCCCTCACTCAGGAGCTGGCTGTGGGGCTATCCCTCTCCCAGGAGGCACTGAGACGGGGACAATTCGGGGAAGCCGGAATCACCTAGGCAGCCCATACTGGGCAAGGAGGCCTGGATAGAGGCCAGGGACATTGAATTCAGTGGATGGGGAAAAAAAAAACACCCATGAAAAAGTCACTGAGGGAATCACACAGCAGAAATCTGCCCTGGGGACAGGCTGAGGCAGCCTGGAAAGACAGCAGGAGACATCATCCTGGAAGCCAGACCCTGAACACAACGGAAGACTATATATTAGTTGGCCCTGCATGCTACCAGGATCAGAAAGTCCTGTGGACTGTGGCTGGGGCCAAGATCAAAAGGAGATGTGAAAAAAGGGAGATAATATCCCTTCTTTTATTAAAAAAAAATTTAAAAATGAAAAATCTACCATCATGAGGGGATAGTACCACAATCTCCCCAAAGACAGGGCAGAAGGGCTTCTGAACAGGTTGTGACTCTGGGCCTCCATGACGGGGCAGTAGGAAATGACCAGGGTGAAACTGCTGTCCAAGGTCCCTCATCTGATGCCCCCATACCAGGCTAGGCCATAGGCATCTTTGTCAGCCCCCAGCCCTTCCTGGAGGGAGCAGGAAAGAGATTTAAGGGGAGGGCAGCCCCATCTGTCTCTGATGGGACAAGAGCTGAGACCTGGAAGTGTCCTTCCATCGGTTTAGGGTAAGACATCTACGCTCTGTAAGCGCTGTGACTTTAATTTCCAAGACACTTTCAAAATGGCTTAAATACTTCATTTTGGGCTTGGTAAAATTGCTAAGACAACTGTGGTCTGTCTGAGCTTGGGGGTGAAGGTGGAGCCAAACTGCCCACAAGGGCCAGGCATATGGTACCCAGGGTGTCTAGGTACAGAGGTGGCAGCAAGGGACCCTGTGGAGACAGCATCACAGGAGCAAAATGGAGGTGGCAGCCCTTGGCTGTACAATTCCTACTCTACATAAGACCTGACCCACAAGGTGAGCTGTAGAGGGGACTCTTGGATGAGTGATAGTATGACCCTCCTATGTCCTAAAGCTGCCTGCGTTCCCGCCCCCCTCCCCCCCAAGCCAGGAGTTTCTCCCAGGGAAAATGCTTCGCTTTGTTTTCATAAGGGGAGGGGCATCCCTTTCCGGTCCAATGAAACATTTTTGTCCATTGCCTCCAGAAAGACAACGCAGAAGTCTGGGGTGGGGAACACAGGTGAGACAGACAAC
>CAUYQG010100609.1:0-14913 GCA_963574415.1 Tarsius wallacei | reverse complement strand
AAAAAAAAAAAAAAGAAGGAGACCCCTATCTGTCAGCCTCAGGAGGCAGGCCGTCAGCCCCGGGGGTCTGTCCTCTGAACAGCGGTGTACAATAAAGGGTCTGGAAATCAGAGACCAGCACCCAGCTCCCCACCAAGCTTTTAACTCTCACTGTGACTTTGACCTTGTCTCTTAAATTCTCTGGGACTCCGCTTCCCCATTAGTCATGTTTCGCGACCACTCACTTCGCACTCTAGGCGTGATGTGTGGGGGCTCAAGGCACAGGATCTGGAGACAGATCCCAATGCCACCGTTTTCCAGCTCTGCACTCTTAGGCTGACTTAGGCAACCTCTTCTCTAAAACAGGCATAATCACAGGGGCTCAGATGCAAGAAAAGAATGTATGCAAAGCACTGAGTACCAGGTCTCACACCTGAGAGGCACCAAACACAAGTCATATCCTAGCACTTGGGTATCACAGTTTCGTGTACCTGTTTCCCAGACGTGCAAGGAAACTCCGGAGTTCTAGTGCTTACCCTCACAAGCAGGCTTCGTAGGGAGGGGTGTCCTTTGCTTCTTTCCCTGCCTCTGCTCACTTCCCCTCTGCAGCATAAGGACTGTGATGTCATTCCTCCAGCCTTAAGGGTCTCCTCCTAAAGCCATTTTATACACCCCACCTTCCACCTTTCCCAGCCTCCTACCATTTCCCATCAAGTTTGACAGCTTAGTTGTACAAGAAATGATTGTGACGATGACGACGATGAGGATGACAGCCGCTAATGCATATTAAGTCCTTTCGGTGTGCCAGGCACTCTTCTAAGTACTTTCCATTAGCTCATTTGACTCTACTGAAGAGAAAGGGACTATTACTGTAACCATTTTACAGATGCAGGAACTCTGATGCAGAGAGGTATAGTGATTGGCCCAAAGCTATCGTATCAGAGTTGAGATTTGAACCCTGAAGTCTAGCAAATGAAATATATATATTTCTATTTTCTAAATGCAAAGTAAATAAAAATATGCTTGACACAACTAGACACCAAGTGCAGATAACACCCAGAACAAGGGAAGCAGTGGTTGACAGAAACAAAACCAAAACCCCAAGAATATTGAATGTTTGTATTACTTTCACTGTAATAATCTCACTTCAACAGTGAGATGGGACAGGCCGAAGTCAAGGAAGGTACTTCTGCAGCTAGGCTTGGCAAGTAGCACCTAGAGAACAGAAGAGGCCACCCATGGAGAACACACATCAAAATTCCTAAATTTTGCACCAAGGAATAAATACTTGTGATAAAAACCAGAGGTAATACTTTAGACAAAAGATTATTTCATTTGTACAATCAACATTCAAACAATGGGTTTACCACCACTTTGTTATGGTAAACATTTGACTTTTAACATCCTTACAGCAATATCAAGTCCCACACTACCTGAACAGTCCCTGTCAAACGGAGATGTACCCCTCTCTTTGAAAAAAAGAGATTATGATTTCACTTTTATGTTTGTGAAACTTGAATAACAAGGAAATCACATATTTTTTTTAAAAATGTTTTGTCTTACTATTAGTTCTCTTTGGTTTAAAAAATCTGGTCGCTGGGCTCGGTGGCTCAGCCTGTAATCCCGCGCTTTGGGAGGCTGAGATGAGTGAATTGCCTGAGCCTGCGGGTTCGAAACCCGCCTGGGCAACTTGGAGAGACCTCATCTCTACAATAAATCAAAAACTTCGCTGGGAGTGGTAGCGCGTACCTGTAGTTCCAGCTACTTGGAAGGCTGAGGCGGAAGGATCGCTGGAGCCCAGCAGGCCAGCGCTGGGGTGGCTGTGAGCATACCACTGCACTCCAGCCTGGGCAATGGAGTGGGACTCCAACTCAAAAAAAATAAAAAATAATAAATAAATAAATAAATCTGGTCACTATGGTATTTTATATTATCATATGTGTGTTTATGTGTATATGTGTGTGTGTGTTTGTGTGTATATATGTGTGTGGTAGCACACGCCTGTAGTTCCAGCTACTTGGAAGGCTGAGGCGGAAGGATCACTGGAGCCCAGCAGGTCGAGGCTGTGGTGGCCGGGAGCGGCCACTGCACTCCAGTCTGGGCAACAGAGTGAGACTCCAACTCAAAAAAGAAAAAAAATCTTTGTGTGTATATATATATATATATATATATACACACACACACACACACTTAGTGCCACATATAAATATATGCTGTGCGTGTGCATACACATTCACACACACACACACACACACACACTAATACAAACACAACGTGCTATCCAGGGAATACCAGGAAAGTGCTGTTAGCCCCTAACATTGAGGAAGTCATGATGCATTCTAAGTCATTTTCCTGCAGGAGTGATGGTGGCCTCAGGCTGAACCACCCACACTCTCTCCTTCCTGTGACCAGGCCTCTGTGAGCTCATTCACTGGGGCCGTTCCCTGGGGTCCAGTCTGTGGCCATGTCAGGGGTTCTTTTTTAGAGGTATGGCTAAATGGCCTACCCAAGGTTCAGACACACTTTTCGTAAGGCCCAAGGGCTCAACCAACATCATAATAGACGTGTGAGCGTGTATACACCTAGGTTTTATCATCTTTACATGCTACACACACGTAGCTCCTGTGGCTGGCTTTGGACACATTCTATTTCTTCTTTCTCAATCTTGCCAGCTGTTCACCCGGGGGCTGGATTATCTATATGGTACAGACTGGAAATGCTCCCGGCTGCCCAGCCCTGAGGTGCATGAGCCCAGCTACTTGGAAACCCGCTCTGCAGGGCACAAAGTGAAGGCTGCCTCTCCTCTACCCTAAGGCAGCCCGGAGGGTCCGGACACTCTCCAGCTTGATCTTACCTTTCAATCGCACGTTCCTTTTCTTTCTCTCCCTGGTAAGCCGTTCAGCTTCTTTCCTCCGAGGCTGAGCACAGAGCTCCCTTGTCGCTAGCAAGCTTTCTGAATGGCACTTTCTGTACAAACAGGAAGAGCATGTGTGGTCACAACGCAAGCGTGTGCAGGTGTTGATAGAGGATGTGAAAGTGTGGAGGCAAGTGACTAAACCAGACACCCAACCGGCCTCTTCTCACTTGCTGCAGGGTATGGTCTGCCAGAACGCTGGAAGTAGGAGCCTAGACTCTACTCTGGCGAGACTATCTGACAAAACCAAAGGAAGGTGGTCATGGAGGCCAAGGGAGAAGGTGGTCATGGAGGCCAAGCGGCTCTGCCGCTTCCTCACCTTATGCAGACCCCTTAAAAGAATCCCAGGAAAATTTTGGAATCCCTTAAATATATTATTACTATGCATATCGATTTAAATGAGCTACTTAACTTGTCCAAAGCCCTGCTGGTTCCCCAAACTGTTTGGATATCCAAGAGACCAGGACCAAAGGCTCATCCTGCTTCTGGTCTATAATAAGTCTTCTAGAATTTTCTAGAACTAAGGTACATGGAGAAAGGAGAAAGAGCACTAGTCGAGGAATCAGATGTGCCAAGGTTGCTCTACTTGAAGAGTTTTTGCCTCCTCATCTCCCATTCACTAGTGAACCCACAGCAGTGAGGTTTCTTGCCACCACGTTTTCCCCTTCTGCCCACTCATCTCAGAAATGATTTTCACTAATAACTAGGGAGCTTAGCCAATTAACACTTTTTCAGTTCCTGTCCCATTTGTCTCCCTTGTAGTGCTGACCATTTCTTTCCTTCTTTCCAGAATTTCTCCTTTGATCCTTAAGACCCCACATTCTCCTGGTTTTTGTCAGGTGATCTCTCTCACCGTCAGGCTTCCTTTCCTTGGCCAATGTCTTAATATTTTCCCTTCCCCAAGCTACACTCTGGGCCTAGTGGTTTATGTTCTCCATGGGTGGCCTTTTCCACTCTCTAAATGCTACTTGCCAAGCGCATGTCCATATTGTCACAAGTCGGAACATTCCCCAGGTCCCTCAGACTCAACGGGCCAAAATGAAGCCCTGGTCTGCCCTCTCCCCCATCCTATCGCTTACCACACGGCTTGCGAATTCTGTCCTGCCTTGTTCCCAGTTTACTCCTTGGTACCCCCTCCCTCCTGAGTTTGGCTCCTTCTGACCTCTTTGCTCCTGCTCATACGGCTGTTTCAGTTTTGACCCTCCATCATCCTCATTCAAACAGGGCTGTCCTTTTCCTCAGACTCGATTTATTTCCAGTCAACTAGAGACTTCCCCACCCAATCCTATCCCCACCCAGTATTGGCCACATCACTTCCCTGGCAAGGGGGAAACCTTTCTATCTTCTATATCCAAAAGGGGAATGAGGAGTCTTCCTGTTTCCTTCCCTTCCCCCAAGGCTCTTCAACCTTCAGTCACCACGCCCTGTCACCATTCTACCTCTAGACCATATTCCTCCGATCCTTTGTGTCTTTCCCATTCACAGAGCTGGGTTTTCCCTCCAGGGCTCTTCATCACTGCCCTAATTCCCAACGGAGGACCTGCACCCGGGGCACGCAAGACCATATACTGAGGAGTGGGAAGAAGAGACTTGAATATCTCTCTGCTCTTGCATCATATACTTTTTAAAATCAGGGCAAGATTCACACATCATAAAAGAAACCATTTTCAGGTGTAGAATCTAGTTGCTTTGGATTCTACATTCACAATGGTGTGTAACCACCACCTCCACTGAGTTGCAGGACTTACATTTATTTTTACGTCATGTTTTTGGTGTTTACTTTTGTGTGTGTTTCAGTGCATGTAATGTGTGAATAGAGTTGTATTGTATATAATTTGTGAGTAATCATACATCTGCTGAGAATATGTTGTAAAGACGTTTTCACTGAAGAGGGTACAAAATTAGAAACGTGGAGACACGTGACCTCCTAACTCATCTGCCACATGTCAAGCTCTGAAGCATTTTCCAAACTGCCTCCAAATTTTCTTTGCAAGAGACTACCAAAACGATGACAGTGCATGCCCCTCACAACCAGTCCTTAAACCCTTCGGTGGCTCCCAGTCACTCACAGGAAAATCCCTAAGTCCCACGGCTGAGCAGACAAGGGCTTGATGCAGTGGCCTCTGCCCACTCTCCGACATCATCTCTTGCCACTCTGGCTACCCACCCCTTCCTCACCACCCCACAGTATCACACCACTCATGGTTTCTTGAGCATCCAGGCTGCTTCAGGCCACTCTGCTCTGCACGTGCTGTTTCCTCCTTTGAGATGCCTTTACTTTCCGCAGCTATCCGGCACATCTTTGTAGGATGTTAAAAACCCTTCTTACTCTTCTCTGAGGTGGAATTCCTCAGCCATGTGAGCTGGCATTGAAGTTGTTCATGCCGGATGGTGTATGGTGATTTGACGGTTATGAGGGTGGGCTCTGCCTTCCGAAAAATCCTCTGCCCTTCGCTAGCAGGAGCACCTTGGGAAAGTGACTTCGTTTCATCTTCCTTGTCTATACAATACCCACCTCCCAGAGTGATTGTAGGAATTAAACAACAGCGTCCGTGCAGGACGTAGTAAGTGTTCAGTAAGTAGGGATTTTCATGATGGCTACTTAGCTTATTCACCTCACCATCCTATAAACTCCTTGTAAAATTTATAAATTTCGTACCAAGGAGAGCCACTCCTGATAAGGCAGAATGTTTTCATTGAATAAGGAAGCTAATTATTTATTGTGCAAACTAAACAGAAGTTCAGAGAATGCATTCTCTGCCATCCCCTGAGGCACAGAGGTCTTTGGACCCCCCAATCACACCACCTCCATGCTGCCCTCCACTCAACCGCTGCTCACCCAGCACCCACCCACCACCGGCAGGGTGCTGAACTCTGGACTGCACTTGGCCACTGTGCTTTTGTACGAAGTCCTCAATGTCCCTACGCTGGCTGTCAGGGAGGCCTCAGAGAAGCCTGCCTAAGCTTCTGGGGGTGAATATCCCCATCTGCCCCATGTAGGCGGCCCTGCCTAGGGCCGGGGACTGGACACGTTCAAGGCAGACATTGGGCTTGAGCTGCAACAGGTCCCTGGAGGCTGGACTGGTCGCAAGATTCATTCATTTAAATTTATTTCCAGCCTCTGGCAGAATATCTGGCGCGATGTTTAATAAATGAACTCCCTCTGCCACAACACCCACACTTCATTACAATCTATTAGACACTCATGCGTCTCCTGCCTGGGCTGGAGGCTTTGTGAGGCAGCGGTGACACGGGCCCTGGCCACACCTGTCTCTCGGGACCCATTGCACATAGTAGGACCTCAATTAATTTTTCTTGGGTAAATAAATGGATGAAGAGGTTATTAGACTGCGGTTGGGCAAAACCAGTTGGAGCCCAAATTCTGTCAGGTATTCACTCTGTGACCTCAAGCGAGTCATAATACCTCTGAGTTTCAGTTTCCTCAGCTGTCAAACGGGAATCGCAATACCCATCCTCCCAGAGGGGCAGATTGGTGCCAAGGCAGGTGGTAAGCCCCAAGGCCCTTTGCAGAAGTGATGTCACTGGGTGTGTTTGGAGCCGGGAACGAGAAGTGACGGTCATGATGGAGGATGACAGACGAGTTCTGGGCCATGCTCTGTGGCCAAGCACATTGGTGGCAGGATGCTCTGTTCCAAGCAGGCTCCACTTCCAGTGTGAGAAGGCCAGGGCTTCACTGCTGCACCCAGGAAGGGCTGTGTCTATGGCTGTAGTTCCCCTGGGCTATTTCCCTGTTGACTGTGCCAAGTTCCTTCGGCCTACACGGAGGGCAGAAGTGCATCTTGCAGACATTTCATGCCTTCTGACAGGAAGTGAAACCACAGGGAATGCACCTGTTCCGTTCACCAGGACCCTGGAAACAAGCCCACGTTGGCCACGCTTGCTGGGCATGAAGATGTCAAGGGCACTGAAGGGCTGTGTGGGGCCCTTAATGAAGCTGGCAGAGGATGGAGATGTATGTACAGGAATCCCTGTTGGGCAAAGAGAAGCTAGGGCGGTAGTGGATGAGAAAGGGCGGGTTAGTGCCGACTGGGGACCTTTATCGTACTTTCCAACCAAGCTGGGTGTTGGAGGACCCAGGTGCTAGGCTAGATAGGGAGGATAGGCACAGGTAGGCATTGGGTGCAGTGTCACGAGCACACATCTGAGAGCAGACTCCATCGTCACTGTCCCCTTAGAGCTCACATCTCACATCTAGCAGGGCAGCTTGTCTCAGCAGGTGCCATGAATTTTGGTTGAATAAAGAGGGAATTGCATCTAATCGATGTCTGCTCTGTGTGCATCTATATCTATTGTGTATCCCACGTGATAATGAAAATGACTGACATTTATTGAAGCTTACCATGCACCGAGAGACACTTTAGATGTATTAATTTATTTAATCCTCATGACAACCCTATGAGATAGGTGCTATTTATATTTTCATTTTATTGACAAGGAGAATGAGGCACAGAAGTTTAAGAAATTGTTTAAGGTCAAACAAATAATTAATAATAGATTTAGGGTTCAAATCTAAGCATTGCTATTCTAGGACATACAGGCGTGCGTTCTCTGTCTCTCCCTCTCTCTCCCTCTCTCTCTCTCTCCCTCTCTCTCTCCCTCCATCATCCACACATACACAGACACACGCACATTTAACTCACATACACTTGTATGCATGTGTAAAGACAGGTATACACAGTGTATTTATATTTGTATGTAAATCTATATGCATGATGTTTATTCCTGGCATGGCTGTCTCACATGAAATTTTCATTAGATTCCTCAGCCTTACTAGAAACAATCTCAAACACAACGATGTGATCATTTTACCCACATTTTAGTAGCACATAAATCCAGTCAGGGGAGGGAATGGGAAGAGGCTAGGTTAGTTAGCTGAACAACTTATCTCTGCTAGAACCAAAAGACATCTAGTTTAAAAAACAGATTTTTTTTTTAAAGGAGGTAAACAGAAGGAGTGAAGAAACAAATCCTGACTTAAGTACCGTGTAAGTGGGTGATGCACCCCAAGGAGGGACGCAACGCAGAACAGGCTCATGGCCCATAAAAAAATTGCTGCCTGAGACCCCCTGTAATTCATGACTGGAACACGAAGAAGGGACTGCAGCAGTGATATAATAAGAAACAAATAGGGCAGACAGCGATGGAACATAATTACAGAGACACTCAATCTGCTCGTAGCATTTACCAAAGAATAAGTTGCATACAAGAGAATTTGCATACAAATGAGATACTGAAGGCACAGGAACAGGACACTGATAAGACCTCAGACATGTTATTAAAGCATGTCAGTAGGCCAAAAAAAAAAAAATCATTAAATTGATACTGTGTAGGTTTAGCTACATTGCGTCACCCAAATAAATTTTAAATGGCATACTGAGTTTTAAGCAGGTACGTGGCTTTAAATTCAGAATGCTAACTCATATTTTGTGTGTGTCTTTCTCATTATTTTTTATTGCTTGGCCTTGTATATTTGAACTATTATTTTAGGAACTTATACTTTAAAAGAAATACCAAATTATCATGAACATTATTTTGAATTTCTCTGTGATAGGCTGCCTACAATTCCTAGGCAAGATTTTTCCAGAATAATTTCCTCAAATACTGCATTGTTACCACTGACATAAGCTTTGTTCACACAAGCCGGTCAAAAAAATGTAAACTTTCTTAAAGAAACTTCGAAAGTTTTACAACAGTTCAAATTACGTTTGAGGAATCTAATAATCTCCCTCTACTCTGCTTGAAAATGTCATTGTTAAAGCAAATGGTAATGTTTCCAAAACACATAATGAGAGAGATTTAGGGCCAAGCCCTGGACATGTTCCCGCTCATCCTCCCTAACTTCTGCCACATCCCTGCCGCACTACTTTCTCCATGGGCACCTCTGTATAAACAAACTTACCTGCTCAACGACAGGCAGCTGGAGATCACTCTCGGGGCCCGTGCTCAGTGTATCGAGCAGTGGAGAGAGCCAGATGCAGGGAGTTCCTTGTTTTCTGTCTGGTAACAGGGACTGTGAGCCATGTGGTCAGTCTCCACTCTGCTCAGGCTGTTTGTTGGGGAGTTCCAGAAAAAGCTGCTCAAGGCTGAAAGTGGCCAACCTGAAGTTTCCAGCTACCCTAAGCTCTGTAGATCAGCTGTCCCCAATCTTTTTGGCATCAGGGACCGGTTTCGTGGAAGACAACTTTTCCACAGACAGGGATGGCATTAGATGCTCTTAAGGAGTATGCAACCTAGATCCCTCGCATGCTGCAGTTCACTATAGGGTTTGTGCTCCTATGAGAATATAATGCCACCCTGATCTGACAGTGCACAGAGCCCTGCTTGTCTGCCACTCATCTCAGGCTGTGCAAGCTATGGACTGGTACTGGTCCACAGCCCCAGGGTTGGGGACCCCGGCAATAACCTAAGGGCTCAGGCGATCCTATAACGAGATCTTACTGGTTGGGAAACCCTGCTCTAAAGAACAGATACTAAGAGTTGGTTACTATTTTCAAACTCAATATTCCATTGGCCAATATGCGTGTGTTACTGTAGCCCTACATTTGGGATTTGTTAATGACTCTTTGTCCTAAAATTTTTTCTTTCCGTAATTTGATACTATGTTTTTGGTTACATAATGTTCCTGCCAACTTTAATTTTGCTATTGATTATATCTTTAACCAGTTTATAAAAAGATATCATCTCTCATAGAAATTATAATGTATTTTACATTGAATTTGATGTTGCATAAAAAGAAATACCATACACCCTGCCCCTTTTATGTTTACCATTTTCCTAAGGGTCTTTATTGTTTTAATTTTAATATTTCTCTGTAATTTTGATGTATATATTAGAAGCTTAGAGTTCATGTTTTACCTGATATTTGCTCTTTAGAAAGCGAACTTTTCCCATTTACTTTTATTATTATCTTCATTAATTTATTTCTTCTTTTTTTTTAATGTTTCTCCTTGCTGATATTTCTTGCTCCATTCCTGGTTTTGATATTTCTATACAAATCATGTCTAATCTTCTTTAAAAAGTATAGACTGTGCTTTAGTGCCATTTGTCTTCTATTCCTTAAATCGAATCATTTTGAAACTGGTAAAAACTAAGCAATATTTACTGTTAGAAATTTAATAAAACAAATACTAAGTGTAACAGAGTTGCATATTAAGTAGAACTACTAATGGCACAATAATTGTAGTAATTCTGGTAAGAGCTAACATGAACTGAATGTTTACCGCACGCCAAAAACCTGGGCTAAGTGTTTCAGAGAATGCCTTTGGTGATGGGTAGCAGAAAATGAGCTGGAGCCTGGACTCCAGCCTGTGTGGTTCTAGAGGCTAACCCCAAGTCAGAAGGGAGACCTCAGAAATCTTGGAAGGAACAGCATCTCCCAAGGTGTCCTCAGAGGAAGTCCAGGAGGTCCCCTTAGCCAAAGATAATTGGTCCCGGAAAAAGGCCGTTTAATGCAGGGACCACAATTTTACATTTCAACAGAGGAGTAAAAAGTTTGATTGTGACCTCTCCTTTAGAGTGAAAATTATGAAATACAGGCTGAGCCACCAAGCCCAGTCTGTGTCTGTATATTTCCAATAGATTTCATGTAGCAGCATATACTTGGGTCTTGGTTTTCTCATCTCATCTGACACTCTGTGTCTTTAAATTGAGGTGTTTGGATCACTGGATGTGATTATTGATAGGATGCATTTCACTCCATCATCTTGCTGTTTGTTTTCTATGTCTTTTATTTGTTCTCTTTCTTCCTTTTTCTGCCTTCTTTTGAATTAATTGTATTTTATGATTTTATTTTCTATTTTTCATTGTTATTACCTATCATGTTACTTAATGGCTGATTTAGGGTTTATAGTATATACATTTTACTTTTCATAATCTATCTTGATATGATGTTGTATTTTTTTATATATAGTTTATTAACCTTACAACAGATTATTTTCATTTCTCCCTTTCTAGCATTTGTACTATTGCTGTCATACTTATTTCTTCTACATATAGTGGTCTCCCTTTATCCATGGTTTTGTCTTTTGTGGTTCCAATTACCCGTGGTCAACCATGGTCCAAAAATATTAAACAGAACATTTCAGAAATAAACAATTCAATTATGAAAGTAGGTTAATCTTACATTTCTTAAAAGGTCGGTTATTACTGTAACAATGTATTGCTAATTCTTAAGATAGAATAACTATAGATAGGATAGCGAGCTAAATGCCATTTGACTGGCTTTTGTGTGCAACCTTCCTGACAAAAGCACAGGATAGCTCTTCAGAACATCCTTTGAGTCACACAGAGTTTTGTGTCACAAGCATAAAGAAAGTGTCTTGTTTTTTAATTGGAGTCTGACTCTGTCGCCCAGGCTGTAGTGCAGTGGCACACTCATGGCCACTCCAGCGTTGACCAGCTGGGCCCCAGTGATCCTTCTGTCTCAGCCTTCCAAGTAGCCAGAACTACAGGAGTGCGCTATCACACCCGGCTAATTTTTTGTTTTTGTTTTTTTTGTTTTTGTTTTTGATTTGGAGTCCCACTCTGTCGCCCAGACTGGAGTGCAGTGGCCACTCCCGGCCACCGCAGCCTCGACCTGCTGGGCTCCGGCGATCCTTCCGCCTCAGCCTTCCAAGTAGCTGGAACTACAGGCGCGCGCGACCACGCCCGGCTAATTTTTTGATTTATTGTAGAGATGAGGTCTCGCCAAGTTGCCCAGGCGAGTCTCGAACCCGCGGGCTCAGGCAATCCACTCACCTCAGCCTCCCAAGGCACGGGATTACAGGCTGAGCCACCGAGCCCGGCTGACTGAGAGCTCTTATGTTTGAAGGAACAAAGGAGAGAGGTGCCACTGGCAGGTTGCTAATGGTGCTGGCTTAGTCCAAGAGGGGGAGAAGGAAAAATGGACACTAGAAAACCGAAACTTTAAACTCCTCCCTGATGTGAACTGTCAAGATGATTGCTCAAGTCACTGAGCCTGTGTGGGCCTCAGTGTCCACAGCATTAAACCAGGGAGCTGGACGTGGCTACATGATCTCTAAGGACTCTTCTAGCTCTGGCATTCTACTCTTCTAAGACGCCAAACAAGATAAATTGTTGGGCTGAAGGCAAGTAGGATTTTCTTTGAATGGAAAAGAGAAACAGCCTGCGTGCTGCCAGCTGACTTTCCCCACAAGACTCCGGAGCCAACGCTAAGTATGGGGCTGGGAGAGTGGGGCCGGCGGAGGAGACAGCAGGCCCGCGTGTGGTCACTGGCTCCGCTGTATTGAAACATCTCTTGCTTGAGCTCTTCCACTTAATTGGGAGCTTGCCTTTCCAGTTGTATATTTTTATCCTGTGCCCTGGAACCCAAACCATTAGGTTTGTAGCCAAAGGCTGCTTCTTGTTTAATCATTAACTGCCTCGGCACTGCGGTGCTCTACCCGGGCCGGAAGGTCCTCATCCAGATGCCGCACCTCTTCAGTAAGCAGGACTCGAGGGAGGATGCCGAGCTGGCCTAGAATCCAAGTTCTGTCCTCCAGCTTTGGAAATAAATCCCCTACATTGTTTGGCCCACACAAATCCCAGTTCAGCCAGGCCTCTCCTGTGGGGTTATTCTGGTAACAAAATGTTTGAGATCAGCAATTCTTTTCTACTCTTACCCACTCGCAGAGAGGAGCCAACTGGGCTATTCCTCAGGCTCCACTTTCTGTGTCTGAAATGTGGTTGAAAACTAATATTCCAGATGTTTCCTCATATTTTAAGTGGAACCACAGATTAAGCTTCCTATAGGAAGGCAGTATGGCACAGTGGAAGGAAGACAGTCTTTGGATTAGACAGGCATTTAAATCGTGGCTCCACCCTTTATAGCTGTATGGCTTTGAGAAAGTACTGATTCTTTGACATTTCGTTTTCTCTTCTAGAAAATAACAGCATTCGCTATTTTCTACCTGGTTGTAATCTCCACAAGCCCAAAGACAATCTGTTTTGTTCATCACTATGTAGTCTAAGCCTAACACAGAGTAGGTTTCTCAATTAATGCTACTGAGTCAGTGATTTAAAACCTCACAGGATTTTTAGATCAACGAGATGAAAGATGGGAAGCATCTAACCTTATGCCTGGCACTTGGGAAATGCTTATACACTGATCTGTTGTACTTGGAGATACTGTTCTTCTACCGGAGTGGAGTGGATGCTCAAAGAGAAACACAAGTCCTTGGTTACACATATTCCGATTATGAAGAGGTTGCCCTGTGGGAGAAAGGACAGGCACGTAGGAAGAGCTCTTTGATTTAAGGTATTTTCCAGCATAACAAGTCCTGAGCCCAAGGCTATAGCTCTGGCAATGGAAAAGAAGCCAATCAGCTACAAAGCCACTGATGTCTCCAGTGGCGGTAGAAGGTCCTACAGCAATACCAGTGGCTTCCTGGCCTTAGGGTCTTCCAAAGAGATTCACAAAACTAGACCCAGGAAGGGAAACCAGATTCTCGAGAGCCCCTGGTACACTAGACTATTGTTCCAGGACAGAAGCAACTCAGATCAAAATGGTGAGTGGGATTTTCCTTGCATTGGCCACAATACATTTGTTTGTTCAAGAAAAAAAAGTTGGAGCAAGAAGACATGAACGTCTGCTGCTAAAGAAAAGCCTGTTTGTGCCAGCCACAGTGGCGAGATTGTTCAGGGAGTCCATCCTAAAAGTCCAATTACCCCAACAGCATGGCCAAGGTCAGTGTCAATCTGCGATGTGCCAACCACTCCAGCCACTTCAGGACCAGATGCAATACACAGGGGAACCGCCTTTTGGGAGAACTGGCATCCACTAGACTTGCTAGCCCCTCTGGGCTAATCCCACCTTTTTCCTTGTTCCCTTCCACTTCTGTGGACTGACTTGTCTAATAGATATCTCCACAGGCAACAAATAACCACAACGTGAGAATCCTGGACTCGCTTTATTGAGAGTTTGATCCACTCTTGTCTGGGGGACAAATCAGGGAAATACTGTGACTTGGCAAGTGCCAGAACCTCTTAATGATGACCCAGGGCATACATTTTAGGAACAAGAAATAAAAAGATTTTCTCCTTCTGCTTTGTTTCTAACAGTACACCCAGAAACCACAACAAACTGCAGAAGTACAAGCCTTTTGAGGCAGAAATGTGAACTGACCTCTTTACCTTACACTTGACTTAAAAATGTATCTTTTAAACACAGGATGCCAAGTTTCCTTCTGCTCTATATTTTAGGAGGGTTTAAGAGCAACAATTTACCCCATAAGTTCTTCAAGCAGCCTAGAAATTAGTATATACTAATTTCTCCAAACAGTGAATAACATGTCCTAATATGGATTTGAAAAACAAATATCTAAATTTTTCACAAACCAAACAGCTTGAACAGAGATCTCAAACTTGGACTGTCCTGTGAGGGATGTAACTCCATCAACAGCAAGATCCAGTATTGGAGAGGTGCCACCCCACAGAATCTCTAATCTCTGATAAGGCCAGTTATAAAATTTTTCAAAAGAAAGCTGATTTTAAATCAATGTCTTAAGGTAAAGATACATGTGTTGACATGGGAGGTGTGTTAGGATCTCTATAGAGAATGATCTCAAATTTTAAAAAAGGAGAGATGGCCAGGCACAGTGGCTCAAACATGTAATCACAGCACTTTAGGAAGCCGACGCAGAAGGATTGCTTGAGCCCAGGAGTTTGTGACCAGCCTAGGCAACACAGCGAGACCTCATCTCTACAAAACATTTAAAAAAAATTAGCCAGTCACGGTGGCACACGCCTATAGTCCCAGTTACTCAGGAGGCTGAGATTAAAGGATCACCTGAGCCCAGGAGGTCAAGGCTGCAGTGAGCCATGATTGTGCCACTGCACTCCAGCCTGGGTGATGGAGTGAGACTTCAACTCAAAAAAAAAAAAAAAAAAGAAGTTGTGATAAACAAAACACATTAAAATATAATTTTAACATAATAATAATAAAAGTTAATTTTTTAGCATTTAATTTATTACCAGTATTTTTTAGGTGTTGGGAGGCAGTA
>CAUYQG010100608.1:0-11699 GCA_963574415.1 Tarsius wallacei | reverse complement strand
GAGAGCACAGACTCAGCAGGGCCCTACAGAGGAGGACACTTGTTATATGACTGAAAGATTGTTCCCGAGTAGGGGAACAATCCTGATAAATGGTGCTGGCAAAAGATAGTTACAAAGCAGTAGCATCCAGAGTTTACAAAGAATTCCTATGAATCAATAAACAGAAAGCCAAGCAACTGTATAGAAAAATAGAAACAGGACCTGGAAAAGAGTGATACAAAAAGAGAAATGAAAACAAATAAAAACAACAAAAAGAATAATAATCACAAACATAAAAACATATTACCCTTATAAGTAATCAGGAAAATTGCAAATTAAAATGACAGTGCCATAACATTAAATACCCACCTGATGGCCAAAAGTTTAAAAAATTTAGATGATGCAAATATTGACAAGGTGGGAACAGTGGGAACTCTCATACATTGTTAGAGATACCAGCTAGTGCTACTTGAATTTGACCTAAGAGAGCACGTTACCTTACCAGAGCTGCATAGGAAGAAGAGCCCCCAGGAAAGATCAACTTTGCTGAAGGGACAGAGTTAAATGAGGCCTAGGATACTGGGGGCTTTCTACAAGGTACAAGCAAGAGGCTGGGGGGGCGGGGGGAGGGGCAGAGGCAGCCATGGGACATTCTTTGACACCAGGAAGGTCCAGGGTCCCTGAGAGGGGAGAAAGGGACACAGCACCGAGTGTAGAGGTGGGAATGGTAGGCAGGAATCAGACTCTGCTCAGTCACAGTTTCATCCCTTACCAGTTCCACTGTCCATGACAAGTCAGGTGTGGCTATTGAGATTTCTGTTACCTGTTCCAGGTAACAAAGGAAATTTGGAGTCAATCTCTTTTGGCCAATTTCTAGTACTGGCCCCATGGGGTTGTCATGAAGACGAAACGACTTACTAGATAAAAAGAATTGAGTATAGGGCTTGGCACTAGTAAGCACTACTTAAATTTAATTTTAGCAATGATGATGATGATGATGACGACAATGACGATGATGTTGACAATGATGGTAAAGCAAGTGATTTCTGGGCATAGTTTGGCACTGAGAAGCAGTAAGTACCATGAGAAGAAAAACCCTCACAACAAATGACACCACTACCAATAACAAAAATTTCCTCAAAGCATGAGAATCTGACTTCCATGCACCTGAATTAACGCTATCAAAAAGGTGGCTTGGCTGTCACAAGGGGCTCATCTCAATGCCCTGCACAGCTGCATTCCTAGGAAGTAGGAACAAATCATATCAGCCCAGATGTGGAGGTTCCAAGTTGTCACCCAGTGGATTAAATCTAAAAAATGACAGATGCCTTGGAGTACTGGTTGGATTGGATATCCCTGTCTTCTTGGCCAAGCAAGATTATGTAAGGAATTTATGCTCTGGGTCTTAAGCTTGGGAGTCTATGGCTGGGCTCATTTTTAAACTCAAATGTATACAGAAAGAAGGCTTGCTATGATGGGGTTTTGCTATCTTCACTCATAACTTCAGAGAATAGTTGAGATACACTAGCAACCTCTTTCTTACTGTGGATAATAGGGCTGGACATGTGACTAACAATAGGTGTGTTATCTACATTTAACAGAGAAATACTTGGGCTGCTGTCTGGACTCATGCTATGGTGCACTGAAGTGTTTCACCTACATCTTTGATGGTCTATATTCATTCACTTCTACTCTTTGCTCCTGAAGGAATGAGACAGAGGACAGTGCGTTTAAGGTAGGAATTGCCTGAGAAAAAAACTCAGCTGTCCTTGTATAGAACAAAATCTATTTTCAGCATATGAGAGGATACAGGCCAGTGTCATGAGAACCTGAGAATTAAGAGGACAATGGGAAGTTCTGGTTCACAACTTGGATTCACTGGTACCACATGCTAAGCAACTGAGCTGGGAGGTCACAGTCAAATCCTGTCTGAACTCCTTATATGCTAAGGTTTACATTAGACTACCAAAGTCATAGAAAAGATTCTAGAAAAGACTTGAGAGGCCATTGGCATTGCCATCATTCTCATAGCTCTCCATGGTGTCCCGAATGCCTTCACGTGCATTATTTCACTTATTCCTTATGACAAAGCCGCCCGCCATCTTCTCTGCATTTCACAGATGGATCTTAGGACCTTCAAGTCACACAGGTGGCATGTGAAGAGCTGGGGCTGGATCTTGGTGTCCTCTTCCCCACACCACATCCCAAGGAATAATATGGTGATGGAAAAAGAAGTCTCTGGAGCCCGACTACCTGAGTTCCAATCCTTGCCTACCAGTACTGTGCATGTGACATGGGCAATTTGCTTAATTTCTCTGTCTCGGTTTCTTTATCTATAAAAAAGGAGTAATAATTGCATCTACCTTTAGGGTCGATATGAAGATTAAAAGAAAATATCTGTATTATATAGAGATTGTGCTTGCACTAGCAAATACTCATACAGTGGTAACTTTGTTACTCTTGTTACCCATGATTCTAAGACCACGTAAAATGGATGCTTAAATGGGTTCTTCAACAGAGGACTCAATGCCAAAAGGGCAATTCTGACTCTACCCAAAAGGTCTTTAGAGAAATAATCACTTGGTTCTTTTCATTTACAGATTCTGGATTCCAATGCATGACTTTGGTGAAGAGAAACCCTTGGCTTTTAGAAAGTTCAAATTGTATGGGGTTTCAAGGTGGCTATTTTCCTTTTCCAAAGGAAATTGTGAAGCAGGGGCAGAGATGGGTTTCACTATTCCAGCAAGAAATCAAGCAGGGAGGTTTGCTTTTTCAGCCACAGTGAAGAGGCTCTGGGCTGCAGAATCATCCAGCTTCTTAGAATAGATGGAGGCTGAATTAACAAGTGGGAAGAGTCTGCAGGTGCATCCCTGGGCTTGACAACAGACTCTCATCTCAGTTATTTAGAATTGTCTAGTAAAAAGTGAATCATTAGAGCTGAGGAAACTCCATCCACACCTAACCTAACTGTCCTTCTTGACACCAAGGCACATAGTCTTTGAGATATAGCTCGACATTTGTATTATCAAGTGGTAGGCTGCCATCCCCAATCGGGGAACATTAACTAGTCACAAGAGCAGTCTCTCCTTAGGGTTCTTATGCATTCCCAGAACTTTTCTATACATACATCCTTAGGGTGCCTCCTCCAAAGCCATGCAACAAACGATTGTTATAAAGAGGTAGTTTGGGTAATAAAACTTCTTGGGTGAACTCTAAGACATATTTGCTTCTACTAAGTTTTAGACATTTGGAGAGTTGTAGTAAATAGGAATCTGTATCTGTATCTTGTATTTATTATTATCATTACCACAGAAAACATGTTCACAGATAACTTGCTAGAACTTCTTACCTCTTCCTCGAACATACTTTATAATGTGACTTTTAACAGCTTTATACCTTATACTCCAATTTGCATACCAATTCCTTCTGTCCTACTAGTCTGTAAGCTCTTTGTGTTAGCCCTGATGCTTAGAGTCATACTTTATATTTCACAGATGCCTGATAAATTTGTCTAAATAGCCTGGTGGAGCAAATATAGTTTTTGCTATTATATCGGGTTCAGAAAGCAGGGCTATGGCTTCAGTGCCTCTCCACATCCTAAACGGCTGATATTACCACAAAAACATACACTTTACAATAGTTTAGAATGGGGCTCTGACAGTCACAAAGCAAGTCTGATGGCACAAAGGTGTCCTTCCTCTAGAAAGTGGGCAGGCTACCAAAAAGTTGAAGGCAGGTGTCTGAGCCACATCTATGACTGAAGATGTAGGGGTTAGGTTGGTTTGATTCAAATTAGTGCAAAATAATAAGGAACCTGAACAAAAAGACTCCATCATTAGCTTGATGAGATCATATGATAGGAGAGAGAGTATGTAAACAAATCATTATAACATAAGCGTCTATAATAAAATAGCTACAGAATGCCATAGGATTAAAGGGGAAAGGAGATGAGAGAAGGCTTGGGAGAAGATAAAATATTTGAGATAAGACTTGAAGAATAAGCCAGAAAAAATTGCAAGAATTTTTAGTATTAGAAAATCGATTGATGTAATTGACCATATTAAATGATTAAAGAAGGAACCCGGTGATCATCTCATTATATGCGGAAATGGGCTAGATAAAATTCAACCACTTTTAAACATTTTCTTGGAAATCCATCAATAGAAGCACAAATATTTTGTGATATCCTCCTACAATGGAAAAATCATACAGCAATGAAAACTAATAACCTGTAGTTATGTATATCAAGATGGACCTCAAAAACAAAATAATGTTTAAAAGAAGTTTTAGAAGGACAGAGAATAGAGTATGATTCCATTTACATGAAGTTCAAAAGCAGACAAAACCAAATGATATATCTTTTAGGGACACATCCTTTGGTGGTAAAACTATAAGACAAGCAAGGGGCTTATAGACACAGAATTCAGCAAGATGGTCACCTCTGGAACAGGTGGGAGGGTGATGGAACAGACAGAAGAGCACACTTGGAACTCCTAAGGCATTGGAATGTTCTGTTAGGACCTGGGTGATGGGCACACAGGTACTGAATTTGTTATTCTATAGACTGGGCAGATACGTTTCTACATCTGTATATACAGTACATTTTACAATTAAAACAAGTGAAAGAAATAAGAAGCAGCTCACTAATAGAGAAGGAAGTCCAGGACAGCACGGAATATAATATATTCTTTTTTTTTTTCTCAGAGTTCAGCTGTTTGACAGCTGGAAAGTGAGAAAGCATGATTTATGGAGAGAACAGAAAAGCTCCCACAGCAGGAGGGGACCCAAAGGGGTTGCCCCAATATAGTCTTGATAACTATTGATTTAATAAATGAATGAGTGAATGAATAGCCATTGTAAGCAAAAGAAATAGCATCTACAGAGCATGTGGGCATGAGAAGGCATGGGGTGTCCTACAGTCTCTGATCAGAAGCTTCTATGATCAGAGGGGTGGGTGGGGCCCACGTTAGGAAGTGCTTCATAGGCCATGAAATGCCTCCATTCAACTCCATTTTGTAGGAAGCCATGGAAGGGTTTAAAGATTGAGTACCATCAGATTTTCATTTTAAAAGGGACTTCTGGCAGCTATGTGGAGTATGAAGAAAACTAAAATCTTCTCCCCTACACCAAAAAGAATCCTTACAAATAAACAGTGGATATGGTATGTGCCTTTAAGGAACAGAGCAGTGGACTTTGTTCAAGTAGCTACATAAAAATATCCTTGATACAAACAGCAGTTGCAATTAATCTTCATCCTGGGATGTTGTGCTCAGGGATGGCAAGGTTTCATGAAAGAAGCAAGCCTTGTTAAGTGATTTTTTGTTTTATTCATTCATTCATTTATTTATTTATTTAAAGGATGTGGGGTACAATTCAGGAGTAGGTAGATAAGTGGCTATTTATAGGTAAAGATTAGGCCTCCCTTTGGTCCCCTCCTTGCCTGGTTTGAGATCAGGTACTCTTATTGATGTTATGTGCCTCCCATCCTCTGGGCAGTGTCCCACTACTCCCAATCCCTTTCTTATAGTATTATGATAAATGTTCAGAGTCCACTTATGAGTGAGAACATGTGGTACTCAGTTCTTGGTTTCTGTGAGAGATCACTGAGTATGATAAACTCTAAATCCATCCAAGTTGCTGCAAAGTCCATGCTTGTCTTTCTTTATGGCTGCGTAATATTCCATCATGTATTTGTACATTTAAAAAAAATCTAGTCCACTTTCAATGGGCAGCATGATTGGTTCCATATTTTTGCTATGGTGAATAATGCTGCAATAAACACACATGTGCAGGAATCGTTTTTATAGAATGATTTGAGTTCCTCCAGGTATATTCCCAGAAGGGGGATTGCTAGGTTGTATGGAAGGTCGATTTTTAGATCTTTTAGAAAATGCCATACTATTTTCCACAGAGGCTGTATTAGTTTACACTCCCACCAACAGTGTAGATGTGTTCCCCTTTCCCTGCATCCTCTCCAGCTTGTTGTTTTTTGAGTTATTGGTGATGGCCATCCTAACTGGAGTTAGGTGGTATCTCAGTGTGGTTTTAATTTGCATTGCTTTGATGATTAGTGAAGCGGAGCATTTTTTCATGTGTTTGTTGGCTGCTTATATGTCTTCTTTTGAGAAGTATCTATTCATATCTTTTGCCTACTTTTTAGTAGGGCTGTCTGTTTTTTCCCTTTCAGCACATTTGAGTTCCTTGTAGATCCTGGATGTTAGGTCTCTGCCAGATATGCAGTTGGCAAATATTTTCCCCCATTCTGTGGGCTGTCTCCCCACTCTCTTGATGGTTTCTTTGGCTTTGTAGAAGCTTTTCAGTTTGATGAGGTCCCACTTGTCTATCTTATCTCTTATGCCATGGGCATTTGGGGTTTTGATCATGAATTGACTGCCTATTCTAATTTCTATAAGGGTGTCTCCTACATTTCCTAAGATTCTTATAGTTTGAGGTTTTGTGTTTAGGTCTTTGATCCATTTAGGGTTGATTTTGTGAATGGTGACACTTACCAAGGCTTGCTTCTCTCATGAAACCTTGCCATCCCTGTTTCAGTCTTCTGCATGTGGTCTGCCAGTTTCCCCAGCACCATTTACTGAATAGGTTCTCCTCTCCCCAGTTGTTGTTGGAGGTTTGGTCAAAGATGAATTGGTTGTGAAATTGAGGTTTTGCTTCCAGAATCTCTGTCCTGTTCCATTGATCTGTATGCCTATTCTTGTACCAATACCAGGCTGTTTTGATTATTGTAGTCTTATAAAAAAGTTTATTATATAAACTTTGATTTATTATATAAAGTTTGGCTATGCGTGGTCTTTTATGTTTCCATATGAATTTCCGTATTGCCTTTCCCAGGTCTGAGAAGAACAGTGTTGGTAATTTAATGGTATTGCATTGGATCTGGAGATTGCTGTTGGTAGGATGGACGTCTTAACAATGTTGACAAGGCTGTCCATTCTCACCTTTCCTGTTCAACATAGTGTTAGAAGTCCTAACCAGAGCAATCAGACAAGAGAAGGAAATCAGGGGTATCCAAATAAGAAAAGAGGGAGTTAAGCTGTCTCTCTTTGCTGATGATATGATCCTATACCTGGAAAACTCAAGGGAGTCTGTCAAAAATCTCCCTGCACCAATAAAGGACTTTGACAAAGTCTCAGGGTACAAAATCAATGTGCAAAAGACAGTTGCATTTTTATACACCAACAAGAAACAGGCAGAGAACCAAAGAAAAAGCACAATCCCATTCGCAATAGCCACAAAAAAGAAATACCTTGGCATCTTCCTAACCAGAGAAGTAAAAGACCTTTACAACAAAAACTACAAAACACTGCTCAAAGAAATCAAAGAAGACACCAACAAATGGTAAGTGGTTTGAAGGAAAGAACTGACACAGTGTTTTAAAGACAGGCATGTTTAACCCTCAGAAAAAGTTGCTTGTCAGGGCACAAAACTAGGAAATGTATGCTTGTAAAACAGGGGGTTGTCAAACCTAGAAACCCCGCCACATTTTTATTAATTGCACTGGTAGGGATAGGAGAAGAAAAGATAGTAAGGAAAAATAAAAATAAAGAACACTTGTGGTCATGAGCTTAAAGGGCTGCGTAGCATAAAGGCTTTAAAGCCTACCATTCCTCAAACCAGTAACAAATGTACAGGAACCATCTATAGTTGTTTGGGTCTCTTTTTATTGTATCAAAATGAATTCAGCTCTGTTTTAGTTAAAGAATTACTAGGTACATTAGACAATTTGGTACAACTTTACTGCTCTATAAATATAACTATTTGAAAATTGTCTAATTACATACGAAATGAATTATCACCTCATTTGCATGGACAAAAAATTTATTAATGCTCAATTGAGCCCGAACCAGTTGTGAAACAGGTGAGAATTTATGGTTGAATACTCTGATTGAAGCTCTATTAGTGTTCAAGACAGATCGTTAATGAATTAAGCCTCATGTCATCTGTATGCTCCATCCCTCCTGGTGCCTAATTGTGCCTAAATCAACTATCCTTGAGTAATCGCTGGCCCCTGTGGGTGCCCAAGGGCATCCTGAGCTCTCTGTGCACTGGCCCTGGACTAACCCAAAGCCCTCCTTCTTCAGTTGTTTTCTTTCTGGTTTGCAACATGGCTTGTGATAAGATGATTAGTTATCATTAAAGATAACAATTAGCTATGGATTTGGAGTCTTGCATGTGGCTCACCAGTTTATCATGATTTGTGTTGGATGATCTCTCTATCAACGCAGGGAGGGAGAGGACAGCTGTGGATGGCTTAGGCACTTAGAGGATGGACTGTGGAAAACACAGATGAGCACAAATAGAATGTGGGAACAGATGAGGAGAAAGTCTAAGAATCACCACCCCTGCCCAGAGAGTCTTCCCAACAGTTCTTATGACTCCCTCAACCCCAGTGGACCCCTTCTTTTCTTGGTGCTAGTTAAGTGCTGGTGTGCATATATTACTAGGCTTTATACCTGGGTGTCTAATGTCTGTACCCCTACTGTGTTGTAAGTTGCCCCAGAGTAGAGATCATTTGTCATATCCCAGTGCCCTGTATATCAGGAGCCCAGTAAATATTTTTTAGTTAGCAAATGAGTAAGTGAATATGTGGATAAAAGAATTTACATTTCTGTTATGTATTCCTCAAATTATTTTCTGGATATGTTTGATAGCTTCATTTAGACATATAACAGAATCAGTCCCTTAAATTCCTCAACCAGTTAGTTCTTTTGGGCCAGAATCTACCTTGCTGATCAGAACAGCACTGAGCTCTATGAATAATGGAGTTCAATTTTATGAACCATGTGGGATCTAAAGTATAAAGTGAAATTTCTTTTTTTTTTTTGAGTTGGAGTCTCACTCTGTCGCCCAGACTCGAGTGCAGTGGCCACTCCCGGCCACCGTAGCCTCGACCTGCTGGGCTCCGGCGATCCTTCCTTGAGGATCTCTTTGGAAGAAACCCTTCTCTTGCTAAGTCTAACACAGGCAAGTTTTACTTCAGTGTTGAAACCATATCACTGTCCCCAGCTGAGGACCAAGAAAAGTACTTGGCTTGCATGTAAAGGCTACATTATATGAAAATTTATATCTTTAAATATTTGATCATGTGCTGGTCAGCGGGATGCACAGATACAACTAGAGGTGCAGCAGCATCTTACCCCAGCCCCTGGCTCATTCTGAGGCCCAATGGACTCAATGAGGCTGGAGTCACTAGCCTCCTTCAATCATTACATCAAATGTCTGTGTCAGGCAACCACCTGAATGTCAGGCACACAAACCCTTGTTGAATAAATGCATGAGGGTTCCATTATAATAAACGATCACTATAATCCAGTCCAAAAGAGATGTATATTTTTAAAGTCAAGGGATAGATAAGAAGATATGATAGTGCCAGGTTCATGTGGGTTATAAGATTCTGAAATATAATAAAACAATGATCCTTTTGCCTTTAAAGCATGTCTCTTTAAAGGGGCTATCCCAGACATTGTCTCAATGGAACCTACGGTATGTGTCTGAGGTGGAGAGGAGAAAGAATGTAATTTTGATTTCACTAGTGAAGAAATGAAAAGCTCTGGAAGAGTCTCTGAGTGTTCAAGATAAGCAGTGGCACTGGTGCTAGAATCCATGTCTCCTGGACGCAACTTAGCATTGCACCACCAGCCCGGGTCACACCCCTTCTCTGAGAAACCATAGCTATTCAATTACATACACTTCTTTGGGAGCTTAGGCTGAAAAGACATCACAAATTCCAGTTGAGAGGTTGACCATCTTATCTGCCAAGTGTGGAAATTCCCAAAGCATCTATTATTAGCTAGATGTTCAAGGAAGGTCATTATCTCAGCTCTGACAGCCCTGCCATCATCCTCACCTCTTGCTTATCTCTTTCTTACCTTTCTTGTACTCAGCAAAGCTTCAAGACACAGCTTGGGTGATAACCTCTCCTACTCTGACACAAATCTATTCACTCAGGAATGCCTCAGCACACCTAAGAAACACTGTCACCCAGAGAGGAGAGGGCTAGAAACTTTGTCTTATCAGTCGGCTGTGCCTAGTATCTGGTTTTCCAGTGTGGGATTGGTCACACTTCTCATGTGAGAGCCACCCCAGAAAAATCAGGAGAACTTTGCGGGGTTCTCTAGCCAGTGAGAGCATCATAGAATCCAGCAGCTTTTTCTGTCAATGGGGTTTGCAAAATGATTCTAAGAGCTTTCAGGCTCTGACATGAGAAAGATTATAGAAGTTTCTTAAAAGACTCATGAAACAGGATGAGATTTGCCAAGATATTCCACTGGTAGAACATGGGACTTTCAGGGTCCATCAAGAGTAAAAGGTTGATCTGAGCCTGCCTTCTAACTGTCTACCTTGGGCCTTGCACACAGGGTCCAGGTCAGGAGAATCTCACTGATGCTAACACTATTATTTGGTAATTCTGATTTGGCCCCAATAAGTGGCTTAGGTCATGAAAGGAAGAGTTCTTTCTCTTCTTTTTCTTCCCTATTTCACATTCTTCACTGACATGAGTGTCTGGCAGTCAGTCCTGGCTTAGTGATCACAGAAACAGGTAAGACTAGAAGATGGACTTGAATGTTTAAGCTGGCCACTGTTGGTCCTGCCCCTCAGATCTCTGCTTTTATTCACCATCAACTGCATGTATGCAAGCTTTGCAGATACATTTGATTCTCTGTCACAATTCTTCTGTTATGTCAACAATGATTTCTTGAACACCAACAATATTCCAGACACTGTATTCAGTGGTAGTATATCCTGGGAGGCGGAGAGGCAGCTCTGTTGCCTACTTGCTGTGTAAATTTAGAAACGCTACTTAACCTCTATAGGTCTTAATTTCCCCATCTGTAATACTTGCATGACCATAACTGTACCTGTGTCTCAGACTGTTGTCAGAGTTAAATATCCATAAGGCACTTAGAACAGCCTCCACTGCACAGTGAGAGAACAATGACTGTGAGCTCTGATCATGACGGCCATAATGTGAAATACTCTTTTTAGGAGTTGATTTACGCCCTATGCTAACTTCCTGCAATATAGCTGAAAAAAAAAAATCAGAAAATAAGTACTGAAAATTATTGTCTCCTATGATCCAGCAAGTCTATAAATTAGAAACTTCTAACCCCTTGGAAAGACTGAGAAGAGTTCTCACCCTTGTTCTGTCCCTTCATTCACTTCTTCCCATGGAAGAGGGAAAAAGGTCTGAAGAGTGAGGCTAGTAAATGTGGCCCTGGGCATGTACAGCCCAGCTGTCTGTTCTGTCTCTCCTCCAGGCAGGCATGCGGGTCTGAGTGAGGGACTGCTCTGCTGACCCGACTCTGTCCTTTCCTGAGCCCTAGGATCTATGTTAATGGAAGACAGGAGGAGACCTCCTTCTACTCTCTAGGATAAAGCAAGCACAGAGCTTTTATTTCTTTTTTTTTTTTTTTTTTTTGAGTTGGAGTCTCACTCTTTCACCCAGACTGGAGTGCAGTAGCTGCTCCCGGCCACCGCAGCCTCGACCTGCGGGGCTCCGGCGATCCTTCCGCCTCAGCCTTCCAAGGAGCTGGAACTACAGGCGCGCGCTACCACACCCGGCTAATTTTTTGATTTATTGTAGAGATGAGGTCTCGCTTGCCCAGGCGGGTCTCGAACCCGCGGGCTCAGGCAATCCACTCACCTCGGCCTCCCAAAGGTGCGGGATTACAGGCTGAGCCACCGAGCCCGGCTGGTTGAAT
>CAUYQG010100604.1:0-36460 GCA_963574415.1 Tarsius wallacei | reverse complement strand
CAGTGGCGAGATCGAGACAGTAGGTAGAAGAAGCAGGAACAACAGCTGCCCAGAGTTGCCCTGCAACCTGGGGTCTTTGGCCTTCCGGACCCTGTCAACGTGAAGGCCTCTAAGGCTGACTCCCAGCAATGGGCAAGGGGTCATGGATTCCAACATACATGAGTTTTACAGAAGTAATTTGTTGCTTGACAAATTGAATAAGCCAATTGAATATGGAGGGCCCTATAAGAAAACCTAGGAGGAAGAGCATTATAGGGCCAGATAGACTGGTGATGAGAGTTGTTAGCCAGGGGTTCCAATCAAATATAGATTGGAACCAGAATTTTTCATTATCTAAGTCTTTCTGTCACCTGTCTATGTTTTCTCGGACTTTCTGGAGGGTGTCTTTGATGATTCCTGATTTGTTTGCATAAAAACAGCAAATTTCTCCAAAAGCGACACAAAGTCTTCCTTGGGATAAGAAGAGCAAATCTAAGTCAGTACAATTCTGGAGGACAACCTCTGTTAGAGAGTTTACCTGGTCATGGAGTTCATCTGTAGCAGATTGCATGTAATTTAAGCCAGAATTAATGTCTTGTGCCAAGTTAGTTAGCCCTAATTCTCTGCAGACCAAGGCAGTGGTGCTGAAGGCAGCTGTTCCAGCTACACTTAACCCAATTAAGGCAGGCACTAGTAGAAGGGCAACACATTTTTGATGAGCTGCCTGAAGATCAAGAGAATTGAACAAGAAGGTTCTTTCAGGACCACTATAAGCAATATCTGGGGAAGTATGTGGACTGTGATACATTTGGTAGACTTATTACTTAACATTTCAGCAGTAACACATTGGTAAGGCCAGTAAGGACAAGCTAACCAAATATTGGCAAGGGCTGCATAGGTTATGGATTCAGTTACAGTAAGAGACATATTGCAAATATCAAAAAAATGGAGAAGTTGTTAAATTTAAATCTGGGGTTTTAAGACAAGAAGCTGTTCCAGTTACTTTTCCTATAGTGACATGAACCGTCTTTGGAGAAGAACATGTAGTTTTGTCAGTGCTGTTGACAACAGGAGTATTAATCCCTAGGTCTACATAGTAAGGTGGCCTCGATTTTAAGCAGTCAACAATCTTAAGCTAATTGTGACCAGATATTATTGATCAAACTATGCATGTGAGTTAACAGGGGAAAGAGACTGGGGGGTAGACGGGTCAGGTTTGGAATGGTCGAGGTGAACTCGGGAGTTGTTAAGGTGAGCCTGGGGTGATATTTGAGTTGGCAGAAGACAGAGGCTAAGATGGAGGCTGGTAGTAACCAAACATGGGATCTTTCAGCTCCACCAGTGGCCCTATTGGCTTGGCCACAGTTCTGTAGGTGAGTGTGCACTGTTGGATAATAAATAAGGCACCACGGTCATAGCCATCCATGTAGAGTTGTATTCCCCAGGTATTACCTGTACTCCAATAATAATGTAGAGGATAAGTAACCCTTATTTATATAGGCTGTTCTGGGCCAGCAGTTGGCCAAAGGGTGATTTTAGATGCGTCATTTGGCCCCCAACTGTAAGCTACAATAGTGACACATTTCCAGTATGGACAAAAGAAGTGGCCAGCCTGATCACATTGCTTGTCAGTAGGGTTACTGAGGCAAAGGTAAAAGTCTACGTCCTTTATGTAATAAGGAATTGCCCATTGTGTACAGGATTCAGTATGGTAAGCATTTTGATGATTCCAGACAACTGTCCTACTAGACATTCCTTCTATGTTTACTAGGTAGGGAAGGTTTACTTTAAGTTGAAAATGGAGTTGGGCCATGGGTTCTATTTTGGATAGCTAAAACCTTTCCCAGTGTAAAAGAGGTTAGAGAAAAGGTGGAGACAGTACTGTAAGTCATTACAAAAAAGGGAGAACAAATGAGGAGATAACACCAGAACAAGAATGAGAAAGTCTTAGCTTGAGATGGCTTATTCCATGTGTTGCTGTCCATGTTTAGGTTAAACAGGATGGCAAGTTTGGAAGGTGATTTTTAGAGAATTTTTAGAGTCCAGTTGTACAGTTCAATGGTCTGAGCCAAGTGAAGTGATGTCATCAAATCCAGTCCTCTTGACTCAGGAGTGTTGAATCTAAGTCAACAATCCATCCACTTTGAGTGCTGTTGGGGTGGTGAGGATGACAACATAAGGTCACTTTCACACAGGGGTAAGTCCTTTCTGCAACTTTTTGATGTAGACTGGGTCCCCAGGCTGGAACTGATGGCATGGCATGGAAGACAGGGTTGGCAGGATGACACGGATGTTGGAGTGGACAATAGCCTGAACCTGATAGAGGGACTGGAGATACTTTAATAGAGATTGATTAGTAATTTTTTTCAAAAATGGGATCCCACAACTGGGGCAACAGAGAAGGAGGTCTTCCAAACATGATTTCATATGGAGTGAACCCAGCCTTATAGGGAATGCATCAGGCCCGAAGAAGAACTAGAGGCAACAGGCTTACCCATTTTCCCCCAGTCTTTATTATTAATTTGGTTAAAGTGGATTTCAAAGTTTGGTTCATGCATTCTACCTGTCCAGAGCTCTCTTGTCAGTAGGCGCAATGTAATTTCCAAGTTATACCTAGTGCCTTGCCAACCAGTTGGGCTATGGAAGAGGTAAAGATGGAGAGAGGGAGTCTAAACCTGGGGATAATGTCATGTAATAAAAACCCAGTAACCATAAGTGCAGTTTCATTTTTTGTGGCAAAAGCTTCTACCCATTTAGAAAAAGTATCCAAAAACACTAGTAAATAGTTGTACTCCACATGAGAGAGCTTTATTTCTGTAAAGTCTATTACCCAGTGTTTTCCAGGGCTTGATCCTCAAGCCCTGATTCCAATGGAGGGCCATGGCCCTTGTTTTGCTTTAACTTGGGCACAAGCAGGACACCTTGCTGCTATCTTTGTTGCTATGTATTTTAAGTCATTAATATGATAGAAATGGTTTAACAGTTCAATCATTTTGGTGCTTCCCAAATGGGTGGTAGAATGTAGTTGTCTTACCAAAGTGTGTCTGAGAGCTTCAGGCAAAATAATTTTAGAGTCCTTGACCCATCATCTGGTAGGATCTTTGTGGGCCCCTCCCTGGTCTGCCTGTTCTTCTTCTTCTTGGGTGTAGGTAGGCTGATTTGGAAGAGAAGAGACTGGAAAGGTTCTAGTTAACAGGACAGTCAGGGACTTAATTGGAAGTTCTGCTGCCTATCAAGCTGCTTGATCTGCCAGGTGATTTTCAATTGCCTCCAGAGTGTCTGATTTTTGTTGTCCCCTGCAGTGAATGACAGCTACCTCTTTGGGAAGCCATATAGCCTCTAAAAGAGCTTCCTTATTTTTTATAGTTTTACCCACAGCAGTAAGAAATCCTCATTCCTTGTAATCATGTCATGGACATGAAGTGTAGCAAAAGCATACTGACTGCTGGTAAAGATGTTTACCCATTTTCCTGCTCCTGTAGGGCCTGAGTTAAAGCAACTAACACAGCCTTTTGAGCCCACGTGCCATTGGGCAAAGATTGTGACCAGATCACATCTTGATCCGTGGTTACTGGCCTTGCAGACTCCTCCTATTACCAGACTGCTGCCATCCATGAACAGGACAGCATCCGCCTGGTTTAAGGGAGTGTCCTGGAGATTGGGGCAGCTGGCCTAAGAGATATTCATCATGTCTTTGCAGTCATGCATTGAGTTTTCTGAATTATCCTCTAGGAGCAGGGTAGCTGGATTGAGGCATTGGGTAGGAGAGAAAATTAGTCTGGGTTGGTCAAGTAGAAGAATTTGATATTGGGTGATGCAGGTATTTGTCATCCAGTGGCCAGAGGCCCCCTGGAGCAGAGTTTCGACAGTATGGGGAACAACCAAAACCAGATTCTGGCCGAAAGTTAATTTATTTGCTTCTTTAACTAGTATGGCCATGGCTACAATGGTCTGGAGACAAGAGGGCCAGTCAGAGGCCACCAGGTCCAGTCTTTTTGAAAAATAAGTCACCAGTTGCCTCCAGAGTACTAAGGTCTGAGTGAGGACTCCTTTCACAATTCCTCATTGTTCATGAATGAATAAGTGAAAAGGCTTGGTAACATCTGGGAGGGTTAAAGCCAGAGCTTGGTGAGAGACATCTTTAACTGCCAGAATGCTTGTTCCTCAGTAGCAGTCCATTGTAGGGACTGGTCTCTTCCCATGGCTGTGTATAAAGTGTTGGTGATTTCAGCAAAATCCAGAATCCATAGTCGGCAAAACCCCACTGCCCCCAGGAATTCTCGTACCTGTTTCTTCATTGTTGGTGTGGGAGTCTGAAGGATGGTTTCTTTCCAGGCTGACATTGGGGCTTACTTACCATTTTTCAGCTGGTATCCCAGGTAGGAAACTTCAGTCAAGCAAAACTGTGCTTTTTTAACCAAGACACGGTAGCCCAGGTCTTGAATAAGCTGTAAGAGAACCGTAGTACCTTTTAAACAGGTGTCCAAGTCTGTAGCCGCAAGCAGGAATTCATCTACATACTGGATTAAGGTACATTCAGGGTATAAAGCATGAAACCCTGACAAATCTTGTTGTAAGGCTTCCCCAAAAAGAGTTAGGGCATTCTTGAATCCCTGTGGTGACAGTCCAACTGAATCCCTGTGGTAACCAAGTCAGTTGACTAGTATCTCCGGAGTCAGTATCTGTCCTTACAAAAGCAAAAATTGGTTGACTGGCAGGGGACAAAGGAATGGAAAAGGAGGTATACTTTAGGTCCAATACAGTGTATACCTGGTGTTAAGGAGGAAGTAGGCTAAGCAAAGTGTACGGGCTGGAGACAGTAGGATGGATTGTTTCAACCTGCTTATTTACCTTTCTTAAGTCCTGAACAGGCCAGTAGTCAGATGTTCCTGGCTTTTTAACTGGCAAAAATGGCATGTTCCAAGCAGATTGACAGGGCATTAAAATGTTAGCTGCTGAAAGTCTTTTAATGTGAGGAGTAATTCCTTTCTGGGCCTGTAAACTCATGGGGGTATTGACGAACATGAACAGCAGTGACTGATGCCAACAGACTCACTACGACTGGAGGGTGATGTTTCACCAATCCTGGTGGGTTGGTCTCTGCCCAGACTGAAGTAAATTCTTGCTGTAACTGTGGAAGTAAACTTGATGAGACATTTTCAGTGAAAGACTTAGAAAGAGTTAACAAGTATTCTTCAGACAGTGGAATAGTTAACAGCATTTGATAGGCCATGTTAGTAGGAATATACATTTTAGTTTCATCTGGTGAAAACACAATAGTTGCTCTTAGTTTTCAGAGCAAATCTCAGTCCATGAGAGAGTATGGGCAGTCAGGAGTTATCAGAAATGAGTGGGTAACCCATTTTTTACCTAAATCAAACGTCTAGTTGAAGATGAACTTACAGTTTGTGATTGCACCCATTGCCCCTTGAACAGAAATTTGTTTGCTGGACATAGGTCCTAATGGTGACTTTAGGACCAACAGTTCTGCCCCAGTGTCCACAAGAGTAGAACTGGATGGCCCCCAATAGCAGTTGTTACCATGGGGCTTTTGGGGGTCTAAGGAGAAAGAGCTCTGGTCTCCTCAGTCCGAGTCATTTTCAGTTTCACTAGTAGAGGGCAAGACCAGAACTGACTTAGTTTCCTCTGTTTTGGGGTGATGAGGGCAATCTTTTATTTAGTGACCCAGTTCCTTACAATATGCACACTGATTTTTGGCTAGCTGGATGCGTCCAGTTTTGTTTTGTCTCTTTTTAATCTCTCCCTTTGGTTTATATGCCAACCTTAAGCTGGGTTGGGAGGCCTGGATAGCAGCCACTAATATTCTTGTCTGCAATTTTGTTGCTTCATCCATTTTCTTATCATCTTCCTGTTTCTGTTTCTCAGCAATTTGGTTATTAAAAACATTTTGGGCTACCTCAAGCAGTTGAGAAATGTTCATTCCTGCAAAACCCTCAAGTTTTTGTAACTTTTTCCAGATGTCAGCAGCCACCTGAGTTACAAAGGCCAAATTGATAGCTCAAGCATTCTCAGGTGCTGAGGGTTCAAACTGGGTATAGGTACGGATTGTCTCCTCAGTATGCTCAAGAAATGCCCCTGGTGACTCCTGAGGGCCCTGAATGATCTAGGTAGTTTTAGAAAGATTAATAGGTTTGGGGGCTTCTCCCCTCAGACCAACTAAGATACTGGTGATAAGTGTTTAATGCTCCAGACCCTACTAAAGTGTTAGGGTTCCAGTCCTGCTGAGTGGAAGGGAAAAGCTCATTCAGCATTCCTTGATTTTTCTCCCCTGTACCAGCAGCCAGAACCAGAACAGATTTCTTGGCTTCAACCCTAATACGTTCTTGTTCCTCAGAGGAGAAAAGAGTCAGGAGGAGCTGCTGACAATTGTCCCAGGTAGGGTGATGTTTCCTCATGGCAGACTCCATTAAGGAGATTAAAGCCTTTGGTTTATCAGAATATGGCGGATTTTGGTGTTTCTAATTGTGTAAATCAGAGGAGGAAAAAGGAACATAAACCAAAAAAGGCTGCTCAATCCAACCCAACCCCTATGGAGGGGGAACCACCCGGAAGGGTAGGAGCAGTGCTAGATCAGTCTGAGATTGGAATTGGGTAGCCAAAGATGGGGACCCAAGTGGAGGGGAAGTAGAAGAGACAATGGTTGGGGAGAAGGAGGTGGTGGTCAGAGAAGACTGAGGACAATACAGTGGTGGGTTACTGGTGGGAGTGACCAGCTCCTTAAGAGGGTCTTCTGTAGATGGAGGAAGAACAGGGTATAAACCTGCTGGAGTGGGAGTGGAAGCAATCAGGAAAGGAGGAGCCAGAGCCACCTTCTTAAAATTTGGGGGTTTTGGCTGTGGAGGATTGTCATTGCCTGGTTCATCAAGGGACTTAGTAATCAGGATCTGACTAGTGGTACCTGGCCCTGGCCCTGGCCCCTCTTTCAAGGCATATGTCTTGAGCCAAGGTGGGTGGGGGTTGACCAGGATTAGCCACTGGTCAATATAGGGGAACTGATTTGGGTGTGGGGGACCCCTTTTGCCAGTGACAATCCTCCAGACAGCTTGGGTGACATGTACATTTAGAGACCCTGTAGAAAGTCACCCAACATTAAACAAAGGTCAGTCAATTTCGCAGAGGGTACAGAGCTTGCATTTTGAGAGATGCAATCCTTGGCAAATCTAACAGAGAAGTTCCTTATCATACAATCCATGGGACTTAAGAATTTAGATGACTTTGAAGCCCTCTGTCCCATATTGTCAAAACCAGTAAATCACACCATGGAGATGATTAATCAAAAAGTGCAGCAGAAGCAAACTCTGTAGGGAAGAGCACAGCAAGAATGCAAAGGAAATAAATCAAAGGGAGTACCCAAACAAAAAATAAAAAATTGAGGCACTGTTCTACCAATGTCTTGGGTCACCGAACAGAGTCTAAGGAATTACCTCATTAGGCTCCATCCACCTCAGTAAAGTTGTGGTCACAACCAGAACAAGACAGAAGCTTATTTTCTGGGAGATTGCAGTTGGACTCAGGTTCCTTTGAAGTGAGAGGAGATCAGTGGTCATTCCTTCTCCCTCCAAGCCAGATGAGAGGCTATGGGGCCCTGGAATGACCCAGAGGTGCCTCCCCTATAACATTTTCCTGAGCCAGGAAGAGCTGGAGTGAGGCCTCCTCCTGAGGTCGACGATTTCTTGCTGAGGCCTCTGAATGTTGTGACCGGAGTGCGAGGAAGAAGTCGTCAACATGCAGAGTGTCAGATTATGAGTCCTTTAATTAGCCAGTAACCAAGAGGGGACTCATGCCTCCAAAAACTCTCAGCCCTGAATGAGGCAGGGAGAGTGTTTATAAAGGCAAAAACTGCAAGTGAGTCACATGGCATGGCACATGGCATGGAGTACAAACATAAGGTACATCAGGCTACATAGCATGGGGCACAAACATAAGGAAAATTAAAATTGAGAGGAAAGCAAAATGTGCAAACATATACAAATAAATATGGAACTTGTGCATGGGGAGTTTCCAGTGTTTAGGGGAAACAAGGGTGTAGGTCCCCAGTTACAGAAAGTTATGGTTACAGGCAAGTTATGTATGGGGTCATCTTTGGGTTAAAACAGCTGAAACAGCTAATATGGAGGATTTGTTACACAGTGGAAGTACTTTAGTTTAATTAAACAACTGTAGGTTGTCAGTAATTGTAGGCTGTTAGTGTCCAAGTGGGTATTTCAAAATTTTTACACAGTTAAATCAATAACTTTATTTAAAAAATTTTGTTGCACAAATGTGGTTCTCTATGTATGTGTAAGCACACAGTTATTAAGTATAAAGTGTTTAAAAAATTTTATTTTAAAAATGTGGGTTATAATTCAGGATGAGGTATACAGACGTTTCCCATTTTGCCTGGTTTGAGATCAGGTATCCCTATTAATGTTATGTGGCCCTGACTTGCCTCTCCTGGTAGGTTCCAATTACTGCCAATCCCTTTCTTTCTTTCTTTTTTGAGTAAAACTGTTTTTATTCACTTATAACATGATCATTTACACAGAAAAGCTGATTAACAAAAGACTATTAAAACTGATAAGTGAAATTAACATGACTGCAGGATACAAAATCCATACACAAAGATTGATTTTATTTTTCATTTTTATATGTGTAATGATCACAAGTTGACACTAATAAGCCAGTGAGACAATACCTTTTATAAACACTTTCTTAAGTACTTAAGCACTTAGGGATAAATGTGGCAAAATATTTGAAAAACATGTACTTTAAAAGCTATGAAATATTATTAAGATAAAGAAGACCTAAACAGATAGAAAGATATACACTATTTTTGTAGGTCAGAAGACTCAATAATGTTAACATATTATTTCTCCCAAAATTAACCTATAGCTTTAATATAGTTATAGTAAAAATTCCAGTAGACTTTTTTATACAAAAACGAAACTAATTCTAAAATTCATAGAGAAATGCAGGTACCAAACATAACTAAAACAGTTTTAAAATTGAAAAACAAATTTGGAGAAAAGACACTACCTAATTTCAAAAATTATCATAAATCTACAGTAATCAAGATAGTGTGACATTGACATAATATTAGACAAGTATATCAAAGGAGTAGCCTATTTATAGACAACTGACTCTCAGCAAAGATGTAAAGGTAATTCATTGGAGGAAAAAATAATCTTTTTAACAAGTAGTGCTGGAACAATGAAATATTCATTCATATGCAAAAAAGAACACTTTGGTTCATATCTGTCACGCTATAAAAAAAAAAAAAAATCAACTCAACTCAGAGAGAATCATAGACCTAACTGTAAAACCTAAAATTGCAAAGCTTCTTAAAAAAATAGGAAAACTTTTATGACTTTGAACTAGGCAAAGATGTCTTAACTATGACACCAAAGCACTGTCCATAAAAGAAAAAAAAGTGATGAATCTACATCAAAATCAAAACTTTCTTTTGTTCAACAGTATGTAGTGAAAAGACAAGCCACAGACTGGAAGGAAATATTTGCACCTCATATATCGAATACAAAGACTTTATCCAGAGTATATCATGAACTCTCAAAATCCATTAATAAGAAAACAACTCAATTTAAGACGGGACAAAATATCTCATCGAAGAAGATATATGAATAGCAGTAAAGCACCTAAAAGATGTTCAAAATCATTCATCAACAAGGAAATGCAAATTAAAACTACAATGAGATTCCACTCCATATCTATTAGAATGGCTAAGTGTTGCCCAGGATGCGGTAGAACTAGAACATTCATGCTGTTAGTGGAGAGAATAGCAATTTCTTTAAAGTTTAAACATATACATACTATACGAGCTAGCTGTTTCACTCCTTGGTATTTATTTAAGAGAAATGAAAGTGTATGTCTACACAAAGATTTGCACATGAATATTAACAGCTTTATTTGTAATAGTCAAAAACTGGAAACTATCCAGATGTCCATCACTAGATAAATGTGGTATATCCATAAAATAGTATACTACTACTCAGCAATAGTAAGGAATAAATGCTTGATACATTAAAATATAAATGAATCTCAACAATTCTTGGTGAAATATCTCAGACCAAAATAAAAAAATAATAAGAGTGATTCCACATATATAAAATTCTAGGAAATGCAAATACATAGTGACAAAAAGTAGATCAGTGGTTACCTAGTGATGGCAGTGGATGGTCAAGAGAGAGATATAGTATTACAAAGGGAATGAGGAGACTTTTGGAAGAGTTTTGTTCATTATCTTGACGGAGGCTTTCACGAGTACATAAATATGTCAAAACTTATCAAACTGGATACTTTAAATATGTGCAGCTGACTTTCTGTCAGTTTTACCATTAATAAGATATTTGGAAATATTTAATGGTTAACTCACTGGTGATTTAGAAAAATTCCCAAAACTGCAACATTTTAGATTACTTTGCAATGGCATAAAATAGGCTCTTTCTAAGATTCTTTAAAGGTCTAACAATTAGGTTCACTATCCTTAGTAGATATTTGACTGTATTCTGTTGTCTAACCTGTGTTGTTTTCTTGTCTTTTTTTAAATTTTTTATTTTGAAGATATGGGGTACAAATTATAGTTCTGGCAAATGTTCAGGGTCCACTTATGAGTGAGAACATGTGGTACTCAGTTCTTTGTTTCTGTGATAAATCATTGAGTATCATAGACTCTAAATTCATCCAAGTTGCTGCAAAGTTTGTAATTTTGTTCTTTTTTATGGCTGCATAATATTCCATTGTTTATATGTACCACCTTTTTTTAACCAGTCCAATTTCAATGGATAGCAGAGTTGGTGCCATGTTTTAACTATTGCAAGTAGTGCTGCAATAAACATACACGTGCTGGTATCTTTTTTGTAGAGTGATTTAAGTGCCTCCAAGTACACTCCCAGAAGGGAGATTGCTGGGTCATACGGAAGGTCAATTTCTAGCTCTTTTAGGAATCGCCACACTGTTTTCCAAAGAGGTTGAACAAGTTTGCATTCTCAACAACAGTGTAGAAGCATTCCCTTTTCTTCACATCCTTGCCAGCATCTCTTTTTTGTTGTTGTCTTATTATTGATGCTATTCTTACTGGAGTTAGGTGATATCTCAATGTGGTTTGATTTGCGTTTCTCTGATGATTAATGAGGCTGAGCATTTTTTTCATGTGTCTGTTGGCTGCTCATATGTCTTCTTTTGAGCAGTGTCTGTTGATATCTTTTGCCCACTTTTTATTGTGGCTATTTTTTTTCCTTTCAGCACAACTGAGTTCCTTGTAGATCCTGGATGTGAGGTCTTTGTCAGATATGCAGTTGGCAAATAATTTTTTCAATTCTGTGGACTTTCTCTCAACTCTCTTGATGGTTTCTCATGCTTTGCAGACACTTTTCAGTTTGGTGAGGTCCCACTTGTCAATCTCATCTCTTATGATATGGGCTTTTGGGGTTTAATTAGGAATTGGTTGCCTATTCTGATTTCCCTAAGGGTGTCTCCTGGATTTTCTAAGATTCTTAACTTTGAGGTTTTACATTTAGGTCTTTGATTCATTTAGAGTTGATTTTTATAAACCATTTTTTGTCTCTTATAAGGCAAAATTCCTTTCTCTCATTATTCTTCCTTTTTGGAGATGTTCTGGCGATTCTTAGTTGATAATTTTGTGATTAACTATCCTGCTTCAAATAAAGAAAAAATAGGCTGGGCTCAGTGGCTCAGGCTGTAATCTCAGCACTTTGGATGCCGAGGCGATTAGATTGCCTGAACCTGCAGGTTCAAGGCCAGCCCAGGAAGCTTGGTGAGACCTCGTCTCTACAATAAAAACAAACAAAAAAAATTAGCTGGGTGTGGAAGTGCACCCCTGTAGCTCCAGGTACTTGGAAGGCTGAGGCAGAAAGAATGCTGAAGCCCAGCAGATCTTCTACACTGGTGGACTTCATTCTATCCTGGGCAACAGAGGGAGACTCCAACTCAAAAATATATATAGGTATGTTTAGGGGACTCATATTTGATATACTAGTTTAGGGTTATTGATATTTCTATAATGCCATTTAAGACAGCTTCTTTTTTCTCTACATCCCCCCAATGAAGTTATGTTATACATTTATAATAGAGTAATTTACATTTATTACATTGTTCATTCTATCTTCAGATTATCTGACACCCCTGGCTTTATTTTTATTTTGCAGACATAAAATTCATCATTCTATATATCTTGACAAATGCATATAATCATGAATTTACCATTCCCAGTACTACTTTGAACTGTTACACACCTTAACAATTCCTCTACATGGGCTTTTTGTAATCAATCACTCTCTACTCACCCTAATTCCTATAACTACTCACATGCTTTCTGTACCTATAGCTTTGCCTTTTGCATAATGTCATATAAATGGAATCATACAACATATAACATTTTGGGTCTGATTTCTTTTAGTTGTCAAATGGTATTTTAGCAACCATTTGCATTGTTGCATGTTATTCCATTAAGTATATGAATGTACTGCAATTTGCTTATCTATCACCTGTTTAAAGATATATTGGTTGCTTCCATGTGATTATGAATAAAAAGCCATAAACATTTAAACACAGATTTTATTGTGAACATGTTTTCAATTCACTTGGTAAATACTTGGGCGTATGATGGTAGGCCTAAGTTTAACTTTGCAAAAAAACTGCCAATCTCTTTTTCATAGTAGCTATAGGGTACCATTTTGCATTTTGACCAGCAATGAATGAGAGTTCATGTTGCTCTGAATCCTTTCCAGTATTTCTTATTACAAGTTTTTTTTTAAAATATGCCAGTCATTCTAATAAGTTTATATTGTGATTTATCATTGTCTTAAGTTGCATTTTCTGATTTTATCTCAGAGATTAAAACAGTTAGAAACAGTGCAGATTCTATATTGCAACAACAACAAAATGCTGGACAAACTACAAATTAATTAATTTCATTCATCTTGTTGTAGAACTCAGGTCTGTTGAAGAAAACTAACCTGAAATCTGAAGAAAAATAGGCATCTGCAGAAAGAAACCAGTCCTGAGAATTTGCTTAAGTGAAAAGATAACACTGAAATCTGTATAAGCTGGTAGAAAGATTAAGCTAGATAATTGTAGTGTGCTGCTAAAGACCAACTGTGGGTTAGTGAGGGTGAATCTATTAGATGCTCCCAGAAACAAACTTTTTCTTGTAAAGGTTTTCTCCAGGGTCTCACTGAGCTTTCAAAGTAGAGATAGGGAAAACACTTGAGAAAGTTTTCCTCATGGTATTGGCTAGGAGAAAGAATCAGTAGACATTGTCAAAATCTACACAGACGAGCCCCCCACTCACTTACCTTGTCTTCTTTACAATGCAGTAGACTTAGTCTGCTCCAAGGGATGGCACTTGTGAAATTCTGTTTAAGCTGCCAATGGGAAAATAGATCTCCACCAAAATTCTGCCCAGATGTGCTGTGCCACAATTATCCTTTAAAGGTAATATACCATGGTAGAGGTATCAAGTTAGAGTCTAAAGAGCAGTGGAAACCTACTGCATCACCCCTGTTGCAGCAGTGGACTGCAGTTATGTCTATTATGAAAGAGGTTCTACACCTTAAGGTAGGTTAAGAACACATGTGAAGGTTTCATGATGCCCACCCCCTGTCCCCTCCTGCCCCCATCAAATTATCAAGTCTCTAGGGGAAAAAGTGAGAATACAGATGAAGACAGATCCTGGCACTAGGGAAAACTCAAGGGGAAAAATGAAATTGAAAATAAGAAAACTGTTCGAGACTAGCCTGGGCAACTTGCTGAGACCTCATCTCTACAATAAATAAAATTTAAAAAATTAGCCAGGATGTAGTAGCACGTGCCTGTAGTTCTGGCTACTTGGAAGGCTGAGGCAGAAGGATCGCCTGAGTCCAGTAGGTCAACACTGGGATAGCTGTGAGCATGCCACTGCAATCTAGCCTGGGTGACGGAGTGAGACTCTTCTAAAAAAAGGAAAAGAAAAAGAAAACTTAGAAATCTTCATTGCCCAAAGCAGAAACAAACTCCAGCTCAAGTAACATAGCAACAGCACTCAAATCAGTCTAATTTATTACTAGATTAACACAAATTCACATATTTAGAGTTTCACACACTGAAAGGCATACTGCTCCTGAAGCATTCAAAATACGTACTTTGCTCTCATGCAAAATACACTCAGGTTTCAGAAAGTAATTATGAAGCACACCAAGAAAAATAAGTTGTAGAGAAAAAGTAATCTACAGAAACAGACTCAAATATTTCACAATCATTGGAAATACCACACAGGGAACTTTAAATAACTATAACAAATATAATGTGCAAAAGACAATCGCATTTCTATACACCAATGACAAGCCAACAGAAATCCAAATAAAAAGCACAATTCCATTCACAATAGCCAGAAAAAAAAAAAAGATATACCTTGGCATCTTCCTAACCAGAGATGTGAAAGACCTTTACAATGAAAACTACAAAACACTGTTCAAAGAAATCAGAGATGACACAAACAAGTGTAAAAATATTCCATGCTCATGGATTGGAGGAATCAACGTTGTTAAGATGTCCATTCTACTTAAGGCAATCTACAGATATAATGCAATACTCATCAAATTACCAGTAACATTCTTCTCAGACTTGGAAACGACAATACAGGAATTCATTCACATTGAAACATAGATGACCACGAATGGCCAAAGCATTCTTCAGAAAAAATAAAATAAAATAAAATATTTTAAAAAGCAGGAGATATCACACTCCCAGGCTTTAAACTATATTATAAAGCTGCAATAATCAAAACAGCCTGGTATTGGTACAAGAACAGGCATATAGACCAATGGAATAGAATTGAGATTCCAAAAGCAAAATCTCAATTTCTCAACCAACTCATCTTCAACAAAGCCTCCACCACCAACCACTGGAGATATGAGCATCTATTCAGTAAATGGTACTGGGAAAACTGGCTGACCAACTGCAGAAGATTCAAACAGGACCCCTACCCATTCCCATACACAAAAATCAACTCTAAATGGATCAGAGACCTAAACAGAAAACCTCAAACTATAAGAATCTTAGAAAACGCAGGAGGAATCCTTATGGAAATTGGAGCTGGCAACCAATTCCTATTCAAAAATCTAAAGACCAATACCTTAAGAAATAAGAAAGACAAGTGGGACCTCATCAAACTAACACGCTTCTGCAAAGCAAAAGAAACCATCAAGAGAGTAGGGAGACAGCCCACAGAATGGGAAAAAATATTTGCCAACTGTATATCTGACAAAGGCCTAATATCTAGGATCTACAAGAAACTCAAAGCTGCCGAAAGGAAAAAAAACAAACAACCCCTTTAAAAATTGGTAAAAGACATGAATAGACACTTTTCAGAGGAAGGTATATGGGCAGCCAACAAACAAAAGAAAAAGTGCTCAGCCTCACTCATCATCAGAGAAATGCAAATCAAAACCCAGAAGAACTCAAATTATTCTTCAAAGAAGATACCCACATACTTATGTTTGTTGCAGCTCTATTCAAAATAGCAAAAACATGGAACTAACCATATTGCCCATTGAAGCTGGACTGGATTAAAAAATGTGGTACATATACACAATGGAATATTATTCAGCCATAAAGAACGACAAATATATGGACTTTGCAGCAACCTGGATGGATTTGGAGTCGATCATACTCAGTGATTTATCACAGAAACAAAGAACAGAGTTCCATATGTTCTCACTCATAAGAAGACATTGAACAATTATAATGCTATAAGAAAGTGATTGGCAGCAATGAGAAACTGTTGGTGGGGGGTGGGATTGGCAGTCGAGGGAAACTGCTAGAGGAGGGAGGGACATACCTCATTATCGGGGGTACCTGCATGATCAATGTTTATATACCTAACCCTGAATTGTACCCCATATCTTTATAATAAAAATTTTTTAAAAAGGAAATCAAATATTGGAAAACACATTTTTCAGCTCTGTTACTAAGGACATCTTGGGTTACTAAATTTGATTTTTTTTTTTAGCTCCTGTGAGAGTATTACCCTTTACAGTAATAAAAGACTGATCCAAAAAATACATAAAAATAAAAATAAAAAATAAAATTATTTTAAAGATGTGGGGTAAAATTCAGGATTAAATAGATAAGAGGTCATCATACAGGTAAAGTTTGGGCCTTCCTTTGGTCCCCACATTGCTTGGTTTGATACCAGGTACCCTGATTGATGTTATATCCTCCCCTACAACCACCCCCTTCCACAGCACTTCAAAATTTCTTAACCTGCATTTTATTTTGGCATAATTTGTAAAGTTACAAGGATAATAGAGTTTTTATATATCTTTACTCAGCTTCTCCTAGTGTTAACATATTCACAACACATTTTTTAAAGCAGAGAAATTACTATTAGTGTAACATTAGTAACTGAGGTAGGACATTATTCAGTTACCAGGTTTTCCATGAATATCTTTCTTTTCCAGGCTCCAATACAGGATACCAAACTGCATTTAATCATCTTGTCTCCCTAAATTGTTAGTCTGTGACAGATTCCTACTCTGCTTATTTTTCAGGACCTTGATATTTTTGAAGAATATTTATCAGGTATTATTTGAATGTTCTTTAAGTGTGTATGCTGTTTTGTCATGATTGGACTTGAGTGATGGATTTTGAGAAAGAATGTCACAGAGATGAGTTATATTTACCACTGAATCACGTAATATCAATATGACTTTTTTTTTTTAAACAAACTACAACTTGAAATGAACTGTTGATACAGGTAACAATGGAGTTACTTGCTGGGGAGTAAGGGGAAGATGGTGGCACAACCAGTTGGACTGATGAGTTCCTGTGTGAATGAATGAGTGTATGGACATATTTGCATGTATGCCTTTGTGTAAGTGGGCCTTTGAGTGGCTGAGTGGGGACTCAGGAACAAACGGCCAAGGCTTTCCTAGTGAAATGACTGGTGCCACAGCCACTCTCCTTGGACCCTAGCACTTTCCAAAGCACAGAAACTGAGTGCCAATTTCTAAAATCAACAAAGCTTTTCCCAGGAAGAAACTGCTGGAGTGACTGCTGTTCCCATCATTGCAGTGCCAGGCTGGATGCTGGCAGTGAGAGTCATAGAGCGAGTACAGTGAGGGAGGCAGAGGCAGAGTCCTGAAGAAGCAACAGGCAGAGGCCACCCTGAACCAGTACTCATTGCCTCCACCTCCTGCAAGGCCCTACCATTGGGACCTGAGGTCCAGAGACTGTGGTACTTGCTAGGGAGGGATGGACAGAGAAGTGCTTCAGGGCAGCCTCCATGGAAGAGCAAATCTGCATATTAAGACCAAGGGATTATCTCTGCATTGCTTTGGGGCTGCTCCCCATTAACTTAGAGAACATCACCCCCAGGCCACCTGGTTGTGCCACCGTCTTCCCCCTTCCCCCCAGCAACCTTTTATATCTGGATCTCTCTCTTTTTTTTTTTAACAAACTACGTTTATGACCAACTCTATTGTTACCCATATCAACAGTTCATTTCAAAAACAATTTATTTAAAACACATTCTTAAAATCTCAAGAGGTGAATAGGAATTTTTATTTACTTATGTTTGCTTTTTCCATTAATCTTCCTTCATTTCTGATGTTTTATGATTTTTCTATTGTAGTTTATTTTCTATCTGCTTCTCCCCAGAAGAGCTTATGAATGGAACTCTGACTTTCACAGTCTTTAATGTTGAGATGGCCATCCAATCACATCTAGACCGTATCCAACAGAAGGAAGCCAACAAATGTGTTTTGTATCTAAGTTTGCTACCTACAACAATTAAAGATTTACAAGGGAACTATAGTCTCACAGAATAACACACATATTATTCATAGTACAGTCCAAAATTACATGTCATTCCAAGAATCATGTGTATTAGTCATGGCTCAACCATACAAGCAGTATCTTTAGGAGATGTATATTATGAGGTTTATTGCTAGAAATTGGCTTGCCTGAATGTGAAGACTGTCTAGGAAAATCTAAAATTTATATAACAAGCTTTCAGGAAAAGCAAGCTGGAGATATTGCACCTGGGCTAAACCTGTTGTCAAGATATATATATGAAAGAAAGCCCTAATCATGTTTTTATGACCTTCCAAGTGATTAAATCAGACTCACCTACATTATCTAAAATAGTCTTTCTTACTTACCAGTGTACTGTAAACTCTAGAAACAAATTTGAAATGTCAAAAATCTCAGCAAATAAATTGAAGACATAAAGAACCAAATGAAATTTTTTTGAATTTAAAAAATGGTCATTAAAAAAAGTAATGATTCAGTAACAGAAAATAGATGTCAGAGAAATTAATCAATGAACTTGAAGATAGAGTGATAAAACTTATGCAATCTGAACAACAAAGAGAAAATACACTGAAAGATAATAAATTGAGTGCTTAGGAGCTAAGGGACAATAACAAAAAGTCTAATAAAATAATTGTTCATTGAAGTCCCAGAAAAAGAAGAAAAAGTGTAGAGCTTAAAAAAATTTGAAGGAAAAAAATGGCTAAAACTCTACAAATTTGCTGAAAAGTGACACATAAACTATAGTTTCAATAAACTAAGCAAACTACAAATAAAACAGCACAAAATAAATCTATGCTTAGATACTTCTTAATCAAATCTTTGAAAACTAAAGGCAAATTATCTTGAAAGCAAACAAAAGGAAATTATGAATTACTCATAGTGGTAGTAATTTGAATGACAGCAGATTTCTCATTAGAAACCATGGAGACCATACAGAAGTGATATATGTTTTAATTGCAGAAAGACACAAAATTATCTGTCCGGAATTATTGATATAATTAAAATATTATTTAGAAATAAACCTGCAATTAAAAATTCCCAGATGAAAGAAAGCTATAAGAACTTTTCATCAGCAGATCTGCTCTAGAACTTGTAACAGCTGCTTTTTAAATTCAAAACTTTTACGAGTTATTATATCTGAGAACTAGGAGAGCAAGAGAATTAAAGCACATATATTGCTGAAAAATTTTTTAAATGCTGTATTCTTCTACGCTAATAAGTGTTAACACTTAAATGATAAGATCATTATCATGTGGATCTTCTAAGTATTAATATTCATTTTGAAAGGATCAAAAACAAGTGTAAGAAATTTTCTAGTATAACATCTTCAATATACTGCAGTACAAAATGGGCAAAGTGCAGTGATCTATCACACACAAAAAGAACACAGTACCATATGTTCTCACTCATAAGTGAACTTTGAACAATTATAATACTATGAGAAAGGGATTGGCAGTAGTGGGAACTGCCGGGGGCAGGGGGGAGATTGGTAGTTGAGGGAAACTGCTAGGGGAGGGAGGGGCACACCTCATCAACAAGGATACCTGCATAACCAACATTTGTATACCTAGCCCTGAATTGTACCCCACATCTTTAAAATAAAATTTAAAAAAGGAAAAAATGGCCAAATTGTATAAATAAATGGTTTGTGGAAAACAAAATCTAAATGTTACTTAATATGTGAAGATATTTTTTATTTCCCAAGCAGTCAGAAAATAAAAATGGGGACAAGTGGAGGATGTATACTCATATTGCTGGTGAACATATAACAATTTGTATGATTATTTATATGTTAACGATGAATACGCTTTTGGGGTAAGCAATTCTCAAACTATTTTTACCCCTTAAAATTTTATTCTTTTGATGTTAATATTTACACTTAAATTTTATTTTAATAAATAAACATATCCTTTAACTTAAAATCTATTCCTAGGAATCTATTTCATTGCCATAATAAAAGTACCCAATGCTTATTAAAGCATTGTATGTAGACATAAAATGATAGATACAAAGTGAATCTTATTCATAAGTGGAAGGTTGAATAAACCATAATATACCAAGAGAACACTATACTGACATTAAAATCTATATGTTGGGTGTATAACAACTGACTTAGGTTTATATGGCATATTAAAAAATGATAAAGCAAGGTGGAGAAAAGCATACATAATACAGACTCATTTTTGTAAAACAGGAAACAAAAATACATTATTGTGCACATGAATGTATGTGTGTGTGAATGCATTTTACACTGTGCAAGATGACACATCAGAGAGCCAACATTTGTTGCCTCTAGCTATAGGGGACAGGTATGAGACAACTATAGAAAGGAGTGTATGTGAAGTAAAATGACTCATTAAACTTTGACAAATGCTTAATTTAAAATGCTTATGAATTCAGTAACAAAGACTTGGAATTCAAGCACAAATTGGGAGAGAAAAGTATCTGGTGTAGAACACACTGTAAAGTTCTAAAGTTTTTCTCATACTGAATCTCTTGGTCAAACTGTATGGTGCCTTTAACCACATAGGTTTAAGACTATTAACTGTTCTTTAGGTAGGAACATTTTAAAATTAAGTTGAGAATATATTTTATATCATACATTTTAGTTTATATAGGAATATATATAGCAAAAAATATGGGATTTCTTTGCTTAAAATAATAAAATAAGACAAAGTCATCAAGAAGCTGATTTTTCTTATGTAGTTTTTATGTAATTTTATGCTTTTGAACACGACGAATTTGAAAGTGGTGTAGAGGGGATGCAGAAAACAATGTGAAATTTTTTCACAAAAGCATTTTATTACTTTTCTTCTGAAATTGTTAAACTTTCCAACTTGCCAGAGACACACTGAGTTTATATTGTTTCACATGGCTTATACTTTGAATATGGAAAATCAACTATGGAATAAAAATAGAGTGAAGAAACCTATATAAGCAAATATTAATCTATATCAAAGATAATTGCTCTTTTAAATGTGTTGAGAGAGTTGGGATTTCAGCCATTTCTTAGCTGATAGACGAAAGACATCTGAAGTAAATTTCCTGCCACAATACATTGATCCAAAATTAAATGAATTCTGAGTTGGACTTGTTCTTTGAAAATTATTTTTTTAAATCACTTCATTTTCAAAATGAAAATGAGGACTCAGTTTTGACAACATAAAATAAAGGCAAACCTTATTACTAACAAGAAAATTTGAAAAGTTTCCATTATCATTGTTGCCCTGAAAAATTAGTAACAAGTAAATCTAGTTTAAAGTTGGGTAAAAACATTTATCCAGTATAGTATCAGCTTTGAATAATTTTTTTTTCATCAGGATATAAGGTGGTATTATAAAATCCTAATCCCTTGCTCTTGAGATATAAATTTTAAAAACCCATCATTAAAAATTCCTACTCTGTGGGTTATAGAAGTATTCGTATAATAAATTTGACTTTATATAGTACAACGTGAGTAAACAATATGAACTGAATAAGGCAATTGTGAACACTAAATTTATAATATGAAGATATACTTAGACTGTTATGGTCAATACTAATGAACAGTGTTTATTGTTTTATTTTTCCCCACCCCCAACAGTGTTTATTTTATGAATAGAAATATAGCTTGTTTTATAAAATTTTGATGATTTACATCTCAAACCTAACTAGAAAAGCTATAGACTCAAAATGTTACTTACAAATGAGGATGAAAAATTCTACCTGAGATTTTGTGCACATATTTCTCAATCTCTTGGACTGATGACTTAATTGCTTTGATAAACATTTGGAAAATAAACCAACCAACAAAACCTTGTTGTTTTCAATATATACCAAGTGATTCCTCCTCTAGGAGAAAGACTAGACCATATGCTGGAAGAATCATTTCCACGAAGCTGGAGCCAACAATGAAACTTTGTATACTCAGAACTAGTCTTAATTATATGAAGAGCTGAGAAAATCATGGATCAGAATAGAGTTGAATAATTAGAAAAAGATGACCAAAATGAATATCATACCAAATCATAATTCCATCATCAGCAATATTTCATAAATGCAACAAATTTGGGACTACATTTTGGGAGTAGATTCGATTATTTTAATACATTACCATAGTGGCAGAATATTTTTCCATAAGCAAGTTAGAAAAATAAAATATATGCTAATTAGATGAAACTCAATCGTTATATCTATTTTATTTCTAGTACCAAAACTAGATCTTTGATAAAAATGTTTTAAACAATAAAAAACCATGCCGTTTACAATCTTCAACTCTAAATAAGAATGTCTCTTTTGTTAGAAACATTAATACTAAAGAATAAACTAAAGATTAGCCAATTTTGTGCCACACTTTTACAAGAGAAGTGACACTGACTTTATAAAGAAAGTTACAGTGAACACAATTTAAATGCACATAGTTATGTTTTGTTGACAATAGCACCCGAATCAAATAATGCAAACTAAGAAAATCAGTAAATAGGCTGGGCTCAGTGGCTCAGCTTGTAATTCCAGCACTTTGGGAGACCGAGGCAAGTGAATTGCCTGAGCTGAGGGTTCAAGACCAGCCCACAGAATTTGGCGACACCTCATCTCTAGAATAAAGCAAAAATTAGCAGGGTGTGGTAGCACACGCCTGTAGTTCCAGCTACTTGGAAGGGTGAGGCAGACGGATCGCTGGAGCCCAGAAGGTCAACATGGGGTGGTTGTGAACATGCCACTGCACTCCAGTCTGGGCGATGGAGTGAGACTCCAACTCAACCAAAAAAAAAAAAAAAGAAGAAGAAAAAAGAAGGAAAATCAGTAAATATAAAATAACAGAGCAGTTTGAAGAAAAATACTTTGAGAGAAATTTTTTGTGTAATGACTTTTTATGATAACAATAAAGTAAAAACCACAAAGCAGAAAAAAAGAAAAAACACTGGGTAATACAACAGAATTAGATGCACACTGCTTTCAAATATTGGTATAAGTGAAATATTTTTATCACATATTCAACTCAAATATAAAATTGAAACTATATCAAAAATTCCTATAACACCACTAAGAAAATATGTGGTATTGTATATAAAATTCAGCATATAGCTGACATCCTCTCCTTCATGTACAAAGATAACTACCAATCTCTTATGAATAGTATTTGACCATTTATTTTTTGTTCTCAACATAATACAGTTGTTTTTTCTCAGCAACTCACAATGAATTTGAGACTCAATAGTTTACTTGGTTAGGGTTATGGTTTGTGAAGGTAAGGATAAAATAATTCATGTAAAAAACTAATACAATAATTGGCAAAATGACATATTACATTTTTATAAAATATAAAAGTTTCAATGACATCATACATTTAAATTTATGCAACACAGAAAGTGAATCTAAAATTGTACAACTCAGATTTACTATATTAATTACATCCAAAGTCAACACCCAACACATGTTTTATTCTTAGTATCAATTATATTCCTTCAGTTAACTAAAGCTAGAATTAGTTATCAGATATTTTATGGTTACAAACTAAAATGTTCACAGAAAAATGGAAGATTTGAATTGAGGTGGGTGTAAGAAATAAGAAGAATGATCTCAACTTTTAAAAATCTTAGCACTGGCCATTGCTTTGCTAAGCTATGGTCTTACCATGTAACTCCTTGAGTTATGGTTGCCATGTTTCCTAGCTTTGGCCCTCTCCCCTAGAGGTGAATCTCTCTCAATCTCTCTCTCTCTCTCTCTCTCTCTCTCTCTCATTTGCTTTCTAAATAAACTATATTTTTCTAATGTAACTTCTTTGCAATTCTTTCCATCTTTCAAGTGGCACCAGATCACACACCAGATACCAGACATTCCCAGAGGGTCTGACCTAACATTTTGGATGTGCTGCTGGAATCTACTTTTAACCCAACACTTTCTAAATAAACTATATTTTCCAATCTAAAAAAAAAAAACTTAGCACACACAAAATTCTCATATGTATTCTATAAGCCACTTTGGGCTGTCCAAAGTGGGATACAATAGCTGACCCTAATGTCCAACCTTCCATTGCTACCCAAGTGCTGAGTGGTTCAAAATCACAGACAGTCTCTCCAATCTATTGCAGCACCCACAGGGATTGCAATCAACTAGAGGGTGCATGCCCAAACTAAGGTTATTCAGACTCAGTATTCAGACAAATTTGAAAATTATTGTGTGCCATAATTTTTATTTTGATTACATGCTTCTACCAATCTTTAGGCAACAAGATAAGTTTAGCTTTATAAATTGAATGGGGAAGATTTTTTATATGTATATTGTATATCTGTTTTGTTTTGTATGTATATATGTATATGTCTATATGTATATATTCTGAAACACCTAATATAATACAGGAGAAAGCTCTCACTTGGGAGTCGATTAGTGTTGAAAAACTGCCTAGGTGCCTTTTGGGGGGGTGTTTTGAAACCTAATTCACTTTCTTTAAGGTTTCACTTTAATTCAGATACTTTTTAAAACCATTTTTCTAGTTTATACATTTTTTTAGGATATTTTGCTTCAAGTTATTTTAAAATATTTGATATAAAATGTTTTATAGTATCTCCTATTTTTTCATGTGCCATTGCATGTGGAAACTGAATCCCTTTAAAAATCTTAATATTCTTAATATCCTTGAAAACTCTTTATAGAGACTTACCAAATTTTTTATTCTCTTAACTGTTGCTCTGTTTCAAATTCTTAAGCTGTATATATCTTTGGAGCCATCAGTCTAGACTTTGCCTATTAACCCCTAACTCTCGGTGAAATACACATAAAAATTTTTTTCACTCATGATACACATTTAACATTGATTGACAGAGCTTATGCTCATACTGATTATTTTACTGTGATAAGGTAAAAAATATATATATTTGTTCTTTACCCCTAGCTGCTGGCACAGAGCTCCTAAAACCATTGGAACTTCCTGAGTTACTATAGGAGTGATAAAAGTATCTTTGTTATAATAATTGGTCTTAGTCTCACTTTCTAACACAAGAGCTTCTAAGACCCTTGGAATCTCAGGAGCAATGTAAGTGTCTTTTTGTATGCTAATGAGGTGACTGGCAGCTGGAATACCTAGAATAGGAGCTGGTCACCAAAAAGACCAAGGTAGGTTAGAAGGTTGGAACTTTCAGACCAACACCCTGACCTCTGGAGAGAGAAAGAGGGACTGAAGATTATGTTAATCACCAATGGTTAAGATTTACTCAATCATAGCTATGGAGTTTTCATAAAAACCCTGGACAAGGAGGTTCAGAGAACATTTCTGGGACGGTGAATGTATCAAGATATTGGTTGGTGGTGTGCCTGGAGATGACATGGAAACTCCGCACACACCCTTTCTACCCCATGACTTGCCCTTTGCATATCTTTCATTTTGCTGAGTTGTATCCTTTATAATAAACCAATAATAGGAAGTAAAGTGCTTTGCTGAGTTCTGTAAACCATTGTAGCAAATTATTGAACCCTGGAGGGGATCATGAAAATCTCTCATCTATAATCAATCGGTCACAAGTACAGGAAGCCCTGGATTTGTAATTGGTATCTGAAGTGGGGACAATCTTGTGGGACTGAAACCCTTAACTTTGTAGGCTATAATACTAACTCCAGATATATAGTGTCAGAATTGAATTAAATTCTAGGACACCTAACTGATGTGAAAGAATTGGTTGATGTACGGGGAAAAAACATAAATTTAGTGTCAAAAATGCTGTAAGAACGGTTCCGACTAGAAACTAAGTTGAGTAGTTCCTTGTCTCAGCATGCATTTCCACAGTTACTGCAGCACTGGAAAAGGGTATCTCAGAAACTGGTACTTAAAATTTCTAATCAAATATGACACCCTGAACTGTGACTCTCAAAATTTATTGGCCAAAAAAAGTCCCATAGTGGCACCTAATTTAAAGGAAAAAGGAAGTAAAATCCTACCATGTGCCCAGAAGGGGGTAAATACCAGCAATATTTGGTAAAAATCACTGATGACCTCACAGTTTAATTTATATTTTTTAGTGATTCTTATTTTAAAATATACACTATAAATTATTTTGCCAATACCATTTCAGACATTTCCAATCAGTATAGTGGCACTGTTCCCATTCAGTTCCAAACATTACCACAGTTATTTCCTCTTTCATATTAAGAAGTTGCTTTATTATATTTTATTAATTATTTTGTCTTTTTTTAATTTTCAAAATTATCAAAAAAATCTAGACTATCTTTTTGTAATTGATTTCTAATTTTATCACATTTTGGCCATATGTTACATTTCATGAGATCTTGATTATTTTGACTTGTATATATTTTCTTTGTGGCAAAACATACAATGTGATTTAATTGATATTCTTTGTGATCTAGAAAAAAAATGTATACCTTTACAATGTCAAGTTTTAAATGTGTATTACTTGTTTTTACTTTATCCTTACTAACATTTGATTGTGTTATCTAATTTTTTTCATGAAATGAAATAAAAATTGACCACATAATTTTTAATACATCCGTTTATATCAATTTTAACTATATAGTTTTATTCCATATTAATATAAGCTAAGAAGTATGACTGTTATCTTATTAAATTTTAATTTTGACATCCAACGATGCTTATCTTTGATTTTTGTCTCAAAATATAGGTATACTTGTCTGATATTATTATGGCTGTGCTGACTTTTTTTCATGTTAATTTTCTCAGCATGTCATTTTCTATTTCTTTTGACTTTCCAAGTTATTCAAATTTTTTAACCACATTGAATAAGGATATTCCAGAAAAATATAAATTAGCAAAACAACAAAAAGAAGAACATTTTTAATCCAACTTGAACACATCTGTTTGTCTTCGGGAAAGTTTAATCTGCTTAACATTTTGTGAGCATTTATAAACATTAATGTATATTTAATATTTAACTGGTATTTTCTATGACAAAGAAATTCTTTCATATTCTTTTTAAGATATTAATTACATTTATTAATTTTTTCCCCTTTTTACACATTTACGTCTTTGGAAGTTATATGTGTATTCCTATCATTTAACACGTTTTGGATGTGCACTTAACTTTGTCTAAAATAAATTATTATGTATAGACTTTTAGATTTCTTAACACTCTCAGAGATGATCAAATATGTTACTTACATCTTGTTGGAAACTTTCCTACTTACCTGGTGTTGTATTTACCAAGCTAGTTATATATTTATTTGGCCATTTTTCTTGCTCCTTACATTTCACTCTTTTTTATTAAAGTTTGTTTTTTAGTAGTTCTTTTAGTGAGGGTATAGAGAGTAGGAAATTGTGTCTGTCCTTTTTTTTTAGTGGTTTGTTTCAGAATGTTGGCATTTTGCCATAATGTTTGAATGATACCTTTACTGGGCATGGAATTATTCTTGGCTAAACAGACACTCCCCCCTTGTTATTCAGCCTTATTAATCTGTTGCCTGTGGACATTCATTATTGTTGATGAGATGTTTGTTTTCAGAATCATATTTGTACAGTCTATGCTGTCTTATTTTGATGCAGCTTTTAAGATTTTTCTCCACATTTTATGATGTATAGTTTCAAAATGATATATTGGGACCTAGATTTATTTTTCTCCTGGTCAAGACCTCTTGGGTTTCTTCTATCTGAGGACTCGGTTTTTGTTTTTGTTTTGTTTAGTTTTTTCCCAGTTCTAAAAAATTTACAACAAATATGTCTTCAAATAGAGATTCTCTCTCTTTTACTTCATTCTGTACTGCTAAATGTAAAATGAGAGTTTCCATCCTTTTCATGTTATATTTAATATTTCTAAATGGTCATTTATGTTTTTACATTTCTTCATCTCTCTTACATTATTGGTTATTTGCTCAGATATGTCAATTATGTTACTAATTTTCCCTTCAAATCAAACAAATTCAATTCTTGTTATAAATATTATTAAATTTTATTTTATTGAATTTTAATAAATTAAAATGTCTATTGCTATTTTTTATGTATTACTATTTTTCCTTGTTTATCATTTGCCTACATTTTAATATTTTCTTTGCGTCACATATATATTTTTTTCTGGTTATGCAGACTGAAGATTGAAGTGTTTTCAGCTCTCTATTTCAGTGGTAAGAGGTTCCATTCTTTGGACTCTAGTTTGTATGGGGAGTATAATTCGACATCCTTAGTTGCCATGACATGGTGCCAAACTCCAGTCACCAAACTGTCATTTAATTCTCCTAGGAACATCTTCTTTTTTTTTTTTTTTTTGGTTGATTATTTTATAAATATTTCAAATGTCTTTGTTTTGAGGGAGAAGTATCTGCTTACAATAACATATACATTTATTTTATTATGTAAAGTTGGGCATATATAATACAAATATATATTTCTCATATTGTTTTTTCTAATCTTTTTCACACCTGGAGTCTATTATAAGCAGCATTTTTAAAAATCTCTTTATACATGTAGAAAAATTTGTAGAATTGAAGATTTGAGGCCAGAGAGTTTAAAACAATGCAGTTTTGCTTGGAAGAAATAAGGGCATCCTATTTGAATTTGAAGCATTTACTTTTCTGTTTGGTCAGAAATTTATGCTATTTTTTTAATGCCAACAAACTCTTAATAATTGTAGAAGTACTAGATTGTGGGCCCAGAATTATGTCAATGTTAGTCCTAATTTTATGACTCATTCCTGGTATATTGTTAAAAAAAAAAAGAGCAACATATTTTAGTGGAAAATCACTACTTAATCATCAAACTTTTACCTATTGAATCTGGATGTAGTCTTGAAATGCTTTTCAATACAATACTCTTAGAAGTCAAAACCAACCAATCAGCATTGGCAAGTGATTTGAAACATATTAGTCATGTTGGATCTAATATATCCGACCTAAAGTGGTAATAATTTTAGTTAAGTGATATCAGGTCTGAACTCCGACCATTAACTCTGTGCTTCGGGAAAGTTTAATCTGCTTTCAGAGGGAACTATATTTTATAAGACAATCTTTCTGTGTGCTAAGCTCTTTGCAGTTTTCTCAGTTGGCCCTTACAAAAAAACCTCGGAAATAAAAATCATATTCATTTGAGGAAAAAAGATATGTGTTAATTTTCTCAAAGTCGCAAAACAAGAATTTAGAAAATACAGGATTTGAACCCAGGTTTTTGTCTCCACACCCCATGCTTCTGAAATATTCATGCCAAAGCCAAAATAAATTGTTGAGAATATCTAAGATCACATTACTACCTCCAGTTAGTGAGTGATGTCGTCACTTTGAATACTTCTCAAAATGTGCATATTATTATAAATCAATTTGTAATTTGATGAATGCATGCTTGTAAATTACAAACATGAAATTTATACTGGAAAAATGTAGATATATATTATATATAATGCAAAGATTTGGTAAACTACTTCAAATATTTGATGTTGCTTATTGTCTAAATTTTCCTCTGCCTGGCATGAAATTTTATAACTACATTATATACCATGAGTAGATATTAAGATTTACATATGCACTGATAACATGCCATATTGGAATTCTCTTTTAAAGATCTAAGGTGATGGATAAATTAATATTTAATTGGGTATTATAAATGCTTTACTTGATAATTATTATATATTTCTATGCAGCTCGATTATAATATTATTTGAATTACATTTTTATTATAATTATTTTGGGACAAAATTATAAGATAAAAATGACTACTGAGATTTCTCAATTAAGCTAAGATACTGTAATGGGGACCAGATTTATCATGACTACTTGAAAAATCTTAAGTATCCACACAAAATACATGAAAGAATACCTTTAAATACATTAGAAATAAAATAACAAAGGACAGTAATACTTGAGAGATGGGAAAAAATGAGATGAACCCTAGATTATTTTCTATCTGACTTAAGGTGACATCTTAGTGCAAGAGAACCCAGTTAGATCCTGATGGACTCCCTGATTTGAGAATCTTGCAGTTCGGAATATTGAATGAAGGAGAGCAACAAAGACAGAAAACTCTGGAGATCCCCAAAGTCCACCTGATCACTATTCATGCATGAAAGTTATCTGAAGCTGGGGACAGGTTGGGAGGACCAGAACATGTTTGAGAGAACTTACCAAGACATCACATGGGGCAAGAAGAGTACCTATTCTCACCAGCAGGAGTAAAAAATATTTCTAGGACATTGGATGAAGTAATCGGAAGTGTCTTGCCTATATAGCCAGAAATATTCAATGATAATCTCGTTCAGCAAAATAAATGTTAAAGCAAATGTGAGAGAATCAAACCATTTTCAAGGAACTTGTCCTAAAACAGAATTCAAAAATATTGATAGAAAAATAAAAATGTCCAATACTCAATAAGGTATAATGCAAATGTCTGGCAACCAATAGAAAATTACCAGTGTGCAAATAAAAATAACACATAAAGAGATTTAAATTCTGTCACTTAAAATAGACGCAGAAATATAATAAATGCTAGAATTTATTATATTTATTAGTTCACGTAATGACAAATCTAGAAGGATGATTAGATATGGTAGCAGAAATAAAGAGGTAAATTAAACTGTGATAAATAAAAAGTACAATATGTAAGATTAAAAATTTACTGAATAGAATTAATTTTAAATTAAACACTATGGAAGAAAACATTAATGAACTTGAAAACACTGCAATAGAAGTTAGCCAAACTAAAGTTGAAGAGAAAAAAATTTAAATAACAAAAAACTAGTGAATTATTTGGAACCATCAAGCCTGATATATAAAAAATTTATAGTTCCTAAAGGAAAATAAAAACAGAATATAAAAAATATTTAAATCCAATAATTTTCCAAACTTATTAACACTGTAAGCCCATAGATTCAAGAAGTTCATTATATCCAAAGTATAAAAAAAAAATGAAACAAAATATCTCAGATCACATTAGATAAAATTGCCCAGAGCCAATGATAACAACACATCTTTAAAAAGACCAAAAAAGAAAAAAAAAAAACATGATTCAAGATACAAAGGACCAAAGGAGAAATAAAGAGTTTTAAGAATATTTGAAATTGGAAATATATATATGTATATACATACATTTGCAGAAGGTACACACTACAAAATAAAAGGAAATTCTTCAGGTAGAAGAAAAACAATTTTAGATTGAAAGATGGATCTTCAAAAAGGAAAAAAGAGAACTGACAATGGTAACTAAGTAGGTAAATTTTATTGTTTTTTATTGTTTAAATAGATAAGATGATATGTAAATAGGTAATTGATATCTAAGCAAAAATGGTATCAAAATAGTGGTGAGTTGATAACATATGCAGAAGTAAAATGTTTGACAATAGCACTGAGGCCTATGGTGGAAAATAAAAGGATACTATTGTATAGTTCTTATACTATAGTTAAAGTGGCATAATATCTTAATAGGTAGATCAGATAAGTTACAGACCTGTGCTGTAAATCATGAAGTGATCATTAAAATAATAAATACAGATAAAAACATATCTAATACATCAATGATAAGGAAAAAATAGAACTAAAAAAATTCAAAATAAGTAATAAATAGAAAATAGAATAAAGAATAGGTAGGATAAATATAAAATAAATAGATAGTAGATAAAACACAAATATAACAGTAAACACATTAAATTTATATTACCTAAACACTTTAATTGAAAGGTAAATATTTTACTATATGCTATCTGAAAATAAACAAAAAATAAACACATTAAAACTCACAATATAAAAACAGAAATAAGTTAAAAGCAAAAGAATGAAAAAAGATATATTATGCAAACAATAATCAAAGTAAGAATATCTATACTAATATTATATAAACTTATATAATATTTAAGCCATAGTTAAATAACTTAATTTATTAATAATAAAGGATCAAATTATCAAGAAGACATAACAATCCTAAATGTTCATGCACCTAGCAGCAGAGCTTGAAAAGATATAAAACAAAAATTGATTGCACTGCATAGAGGACCGGACATAGTCATGAGATTTTAATATAATCTAACTCTCCCTCTCAATAATTACTGAAGAATTAGACAGCAAATAAGATAATATAGAAAACTTGGATAACACTGTCAGCCAGTTTGACATCATTGACATCTGTATAATGCTCTACCAAACAACAGCAGGCTATACTTTTTTTTTTTCGGTACAAAAATAAAGATTTACTTAGGCAGACTGTATTTTGATGAGTAAATGATGCCTCTATAAATCACAAAGAATCCAAATCCCATACAACAGAAGTCCGCTGACCAAAATGTAACCCCAAAATTCCAAGTTGAAAATTACTTAAATGTAGAAATCAATATCTTAAAGTTATATGAAAAATCCTCAAATATTTGAAAACTAGATAGCATGTTTCTTAGTAATAGATGGGTTAAAGTAAAAAAGCAAAGGAAAGTTAAAAAGTAACTAAATACATTCAAGTTAAAATAGCATATCAAATTAATACTACAGTAAACAGCTGCTAAATTAGTACTCATGAGAAAATTTTATAGCACTAAACTTTTGCATTAGAGGAAAAAAAAATATTTCAGCTAATACTTTTAAAAACTAGTTTAAAAAAACCCCACTGAAATACAAAATAAGCATATGAATGGGAAAAATAAGGATCATAGTGGAAATAAATGGAATAGAAAACATAAAAAAAAGTAAAGAAAAACCAATGAAATCCAAAGATCTTTTAAATTAATTAAAATCTAGCCAGACTAATCAGAAACTACATAGAATAAAAAGAAAAATTCTGTAAAAGACATAAAATGCCAAAGTTTATTCAATAAAAAGAGTACCCTGATCATAAATTGGATACATATGTTTTATTTTTGAAAATCTGCCACATTCAAAATTCAGTCCCACATAATGTCACTGGTAAATTTTACCAAACATTCAAATATTTAAGAAAAAGCTCACATCAATTTTATGCTGACTTTTTCTGAAAAATGTAGAGGAGATAATTCTGACTATTTTTATGAGAGTAGGATTGCCACAATAACAGAATCAAATATTGTAAAACTCCAAACAAATATCCCACATAAACCTAGAATTCAAATGTTTGAAAAAATTTTTTTAATTTATCAAATGCCATTATAATATACAAAAATGGCAATACATTCCAACCAAGTGGAGTTTATCATAAGATTTGGTTCTTGTACTTTTTAAAACCCCTTTTGAAACCATAGATATAATTTGATCTGTTGTAAATTAAATTTCATAAATCTAATATAGAACAGATCACTAAACATACTGATATGGACTCTGACCCTTGATAGTATCTGCATAGGACTAGTAAAAATGATACTTTGACCAGATAGCAACAAATGTTCTCTAGACCTGCCTCCTATTTTATGCAAACAGTAGCTAAAGAAATTTGTAATTTGGCGCCACATTTACATCAACTGGGCATACTCTGTCTTCATCCGGAGAGAATTTTGTCTTCTATGTGTATGTAACTTTATTGCCCAAATTTACTCTCTAATTATATAATATAATTAGCCATATAATTTAACTCATACTCACTCCCAACTCAGTGACTGGAGATAAGCTATTGTTAAATAAAATGTAAAATTTATGGATGTTTTCCAATACTGAGGTATATTATTCCCTTCCTCTAACCCTAGGCTAGTTATGAGCTTGTTGTAATAATTCTTATTGCTCAGAATAATTTTTATTAACACTTTATCACAAAATTAATCATTCATGCAATTTATTGTTTAATATCTTTCTTTTCTTCTAGGCTATGAACTCTATGACAATTTAGACCCTAACTATGTTGTTCATTGTTGTAATTCTAGTGCTTAATGCAGAGTCTTACTCGGTGAATGTGTGAGAAAAAGCACAAAAAAAGTATACCCCAAATTAACTTATTCCATTATATACATGCACATTTTGTGATTAACCCATATTATACACTGTTGAAAAAACTGGAACTATAAAATGCACTACTGAATTTAATATAATTATGTAGTTAATTATAATACAGTGGGATCTTTCTGAGATTTCACAGGAAAAAATTTCTGTAGTATATCAGTCTCAGATATTCTCTTTCTAAGTCACTGGAATTTTTATCATTAAGACTTTAAATATAAAGCTTATTTTGTTTTCCTCTTTGTTTTGGCTTCAGTTATGCATAAAAATGAAATTTTGGCTTACAATTCAAAAATGGACCCAAATTTCTGATGTGTATTGTGAGTGCTAATTCCTGGCTTTAACTCAATCTATCATTTGTTCATTTTCCTGAGTTTGGAATTTCTATACCCACTTATTTTGGTTTTTGTTATGTGTGTAGTCTTACAAACCATTTATGCAATTTGTACTATAAAATTAGTCTTTCTACAACAATATCGCTATACATGAAATTATGGGAAAATAGTAACCAAATGATTAAATAGATGTCTCTTTAATCACGTTTGAAAAATTAAGTATTATAAAGATGTAGATGATTAAGAATTAAAAAGAAAAAATAGTTCCAAGAATAAAAGGTAGGAACAAGCATTAACACTACCAAAATGAGGTCAATATCACATCTCTATTCTTTTTAAACTGTCATTAAAAACTAAACAGAAATGATCAGTGAAAAAAGAGAATTGAGAAGGCTGTAATTTAATTCAGTTTTTAAGACACAGAACTTTTGTTTCCAGAAAGATAATTTAAAAGAATGGGAACAGGAGTAATGTTATGTGTTTCTGTTTTCTAAGTTCACATGCTTTAAGATGCAGGCTACAGATGTTAAAGCTAGATATGAAAGACTTCAATAAGTAATCTTGTCCAATAAAAATAATATTTTCAGACTAGTTAGTCAAAAAGAGGTATTGAGTTGATGGGAAAATCTAAAAAAGAATATATGAATTAAGAAAATGTCGAGGAGAGAGGGGAAAATGGCCGAGCCAGCTGGACTGTGCAAGTCCTGGTGTGAGTGAGTAGGTGTATGGAAAATTTTGTGTACGTGCTGGTGAGCGAGTGGGCATGTGAGTGACTGACTGAGTGAGGGCTAGGGAGCTAGTGGCCTGGGCTCTCCTGGTGCAGCATCTGGTGCCACAGCTACTGAGTTTGGACCCTAGTGATTTCCAGGACATGGAGGCTGAGCGACATTTTCTTTTCTTCTTTCTTTTTTTTTTTAATCAACAAAATCATTCCTGTGAAGAAAATGCTTGGAAAGACTGTCTAAGCTGGGGCTCGTGAGCAAGTGGCCAGGCCCCTTGTGCAACAGCTAGTTCTGCAGCTTCTTTGCTTGGTCCTTGGTTCTTCCAAGGTCATGGTAGTGGAGTGCCATTTTTTTTAAAAGGATACAAGTTCCCTTGTGAAGAAGGGAGGGGGAACCATTGCCCCAGGCTTTCCTTCACCATTGGTGTGGGGGGTACTGCCAGCTCCAGGCTTTGCCTCACTACTTCAGCACCTGGCAGGACACTGGCAACAGGGACTGCAGAGGGAGTCTAGAGGCAAGGTCCCATGGAAGAGGACAATAGAGGCACCCCACCACCATATTGAAGGTGGGGCAGGAAAGTACTCCGACTTGCTCACCACAGAGCAACAGACCCAATCTCTATGACTGACCAATCAACTACTCAGGGATTGATTGTGACCCAGAGGGAATATCCTAAAAGCACAAATTTCAGAGGGACCTGACAAGTACTGAGTTCCAGGCACCCTTCCCACTACCCTGATCCAGCCATAGGATAAAGGGTGTGGCCAGAAAAGGGCAAGGAAGAACTCCAAAGAGATCAGTGGTGAGTCTGGAACTGACCCCAACCCCCTCCTCCCCAGCGATACTCTGAAAGTCAGATCCACATAGCTGGGCCACGTCTGAGAGGGACAAAAACAGACGGAACCTGGACATCAGTGGCAATAGGAGAACTCCATTCCAGATAAGCCTGACTGGGGCAACTTCATGAGAGTACATACTTGGGGAAGAGACAATCCTTCACCTCCCCACCAGAGGAGATCTCCTTGACCATACGAGTGGGAGGGGAGGACAGCAGTCCCACCCACCTCCACTGCCCCTCCTCCTTCCCTGCTCCAGACGCTGAGGAGAAAGTGAAAGAGGTGGCTCTGCAGGAGACACCTCTTTAGAGGAGCAATTGCAGAGCTTGCCACAAGAAGGCAGTGTTTTTTATTTTTCTTTTCTTTTTTTAATTTAAAAAAAATTTAAATTTTTTGACTGTTAGCTCATCTATTTTTTAAATATTTTTCCTTTGTGCATAAATGTATATGTGAGAGTTTGATCTGCATTCCCCCAAAATATTTTTTCTTTTCTTTTTCTGTTTCTCTCTTCTTTTGTCATTTTCTCTTTATGTGTGTATGTGAATGATTGAGTGTTCATCTTTCAATTTTGTTGTTGTCGGTTTGTTTTTGTTCTTTTATTCTTCTGGGGTTTTTTTATTTTCATTTTTCATAGTTTAAGGTGTGTGTCAATATATGTGTGAGGATTCGATCTGAATTCCTTTTTTTTTCCTCCAGTCTTTCTGTTTTCTTCTTTACTCACTTTGTGCTAGGCATGTGTGTTTGTGTTTAGTTTTCTTGGGGTTTTTTGTTTGTTTGTTTTATTTTATTTTGTGTTATCTCGATTTGTTTTGTGGTGTGTGTGTGTGTGTGTGTGTGTGTGTTCAATTGTTTTTTGCATTGGTTTCTGCTTTGCCTCATCATATAGAGTGCTGGTGGGGAGTGGGTCTCAGGGAACACATACCACAATAAGTGAACATTGAAACTTGCAAATAGTTTC
>CAUYQG010100603.1:0-18797 GCA_963574415.1 Tarsius wallacei | reverse complement strand
GCAGTGGCCGCTCCCGGCCACCGCAGCCTCGACCTGCTGGGCTCCGGCGATCCTTCCGCCTCAGCCTTCCAAGTAGCTGGAACTACAGGCGCGCGCTACCACGCCCAGCTAATTTTTTGATTTATTGTAGAGATGAGGTCTTGCCAAGTTGCCCAGGCAGGTCTCGAACCCACAGGCTCAGGCAATCCACTCACCTCGTCCTCTCAAAGCGCGGGATTACAGACTGAGCCACCGAGCCCGACCAAAGATAATATTTTTTTAAAGATTATTTTATTGCTGGAACTAAATTGTAGCTCTTTTCTTAGACAATAAATGAACTCTAGAACATGCTGAAATATTTAAGGATGAAATGAAATGATTTTTGGCTTCTACTTTAAAATAAAGAGAGGAAAGTTGTTGGAGGTTTATATGAAAGAAAACTGGTAAAGCATTAATCATGTGTGCGGGATAATGGGTGCAGGAGGGTTTATTACAGCATTTCAACTTCTTTTTTGTATTTCCACTATCTAACAGTAACAATGAACAAAATAGAAGAAAATGGTGGCCGCGTGTGGTAGCTCATTCCTGATCCCAGAGCTTTGGAAGGTTGAGGTGAGAGAATCACTTGAGGTCAGAAGTTTAAGACCAGCCCAAGCAGCATTACAAGCTCCTGTCTCTACAAATTTTTTTTTTTAAATGAGCCAAGAATGGTGGCATGAGTCTGTAGTCCCAGCTATTCAGGCTGGAGGATTGCTTGAGCCTAGGAGTTTGAGGCTGTAGTGAGCCATGATCGTGCAAGTATGCTACACCCTGGGCAACAGAACAAGATCCAGTGGAAGACAAAAATAAATGTGCCTTTTTAAAAACAAAGCATTAAGTGTTATTATTTCTCCATTTTATTTCTCTAATCAAGTAACACTTTACTAACATGCTATTCTGGTGCTGTTTTTTTTTTTTTAAGAGAGGTCAGAAGCTTTAGAACTGTTGGAAATACAAAAATCTTAGCAAGTTTCAGATATCCCGTGAAAGAAATGCAAATCACACAACTGCATGCAGATGCCTTGACATTAAAGCAGTTAGTGGCCCAGTCTAAACCATTCCCAATTCGACTCTCAACTTGTTCCTTCTTAGGCTTGGGGTGGCCTCTTCCTCTAGAGGAATTCCTTAGAGGTCTGTGGTGATATTTGGGGAGTCGCTTATTCTCGTCACTTTAGGTATTTCTAAGTAGAAGACTTTATAGGAAAAAATCTGATAAATAACAGTATTGGTGAATGACTCTAAAAATTGTGCTTTTCCACTTCTGACTCTGCAACAAACAAGTATCACACAAGCTTGGCCAGGAGTGGTCTAGAATTTGGAAGTTCTTTCATGAAGGAATAAAACTCCCTTGACATGTGAGAGAGGAAAGGCCATTTTACTTCCAGAGACCCCCATTCTCGATCCATGCACATCTGCATTTTCTGAGACTACATCTCGGTCTCTTGTCAGTGTTCCTTCTCTGTGCTGCTGAGGACTGAGTCTTTTTTGTGTATGTGTGTTGGAGTTTCACTCTGTCTCCCAGGCTGGGCTCCAGCTATCCTTCTGCCTCAGCTTTCCAAGCAGCTGGAACTACAGGCACGTGCCACCACGCCTGGCTATTTTTTAAATTTATTGTCGAGACAAGGTCTCTCCAAGTTGCCCGGGCTGTTCTCGAACCCATGGACTCAGGCAATCCCCCCACCTTGGCCTCCCAAAGTGCTGGAATTACAGGCTTGAGCCACCGTGCCCGGCCAGAACTGAGTCTTGAGACAAGATTTTCCTATCATAGGATGACCAATCGGTTATTGCAGCATCTCCTTCCCGGGATATTTCATTTTCCTCAGTGCATCTATTTTGCCCAATGACATTTGTAGACACACATACTAAGAAAGCATTAAATAGTGAATCATCGAGATGATTTTCTTATTTTCAAAGTGTCCTGTGACAAGATCCTCTAAACTTCCATTCCAGCAAATAGACTGCCTAGGAAAGTAAATTAGGGTCATCTTGCCTCACTGGTAGTTCACCAGTTTCGTTAGGTGGTCCAGATAAGGAGCAGATAAGATGGCCCGATTTTTTTAAAAAAACTAAACATTCATGGTATTTACAGTTTACCCTCCTAGAGGAGTTTCAACAGCCTTTGGCACTGCGTGGGGAAATACCTCGTTCTGGCGTGCTTGGTATTTATATTTCAGGTCATTAGGGAGACAGGCTGCCCGCTCAACTGAGCAGAAATAGAAAAGAATCCTGCCTCCGCATGGGTTAAATAAAGACCACAAGTTACAACCGTGGGCTGCAAACGATTGAATGGGCCTCTCCCCAGACACTCATTCTATGTTTCTGGAATCTTCATCCCAGTCTGCGCCTTTTGATCAGGCCAAGCCCCAGGCCCTCGAAGCGGCTGGAATTTGCACCATGCCCCATGCACCCATCTTACTGGCTACTTGCAGCTGGATTATGGGACTAACACTTCAACACTCCTAAGTGGAGGCCTGGGAGTGGCTCATGGACTCTGTCACAGGCGAGGTGCCACAAGTCAAGTGGGAGGTCAAGCGGGACACACCAGGCGGCTTCCCGCCTCGGGCTCTTCCCAGGTCCTGTGTTAACAGAGACATCCTTCCTCACTCCACAGCACCAGGGAACATTTTTCTTTTGCACGTAGGCATGGGCTTCTGAGTTTTCCTTCCCTTCCATACCTCCTTTTCTTTTCACGGGGGCCTTGTCCCGCTGTCTCGCTGACTTCCCATTCCCCACGCCCATGCCCGGAGGCAGCTCCCACCTGGGCTACAAGCCTCCAGATGGCTTTCAGTCTTCCAGTTGGAGCAGATTTTCTGTTATCATCTGTCTTTGGGGGTCTGCTTCTAGGGACAGTGGTAACACCCAGGCCTTCCCCATTTCCGAGTTAAGCTGGACAGTTTTACTAAGATTAATTAGGACTCTCTGCTCCCAATCTAATTCCCCATCATGTTTGTCTCAACCCTTAATCCATCTCAGCCTTGGCTAAAAATTATAAAATAAGAGCTACGTAAACCCCTGGGGCCGCCTCTTCCCAACTTCAGCTGTCAGTTCCTCGTGGCCTCCCACCAACTCCTGGAATAACGGGCGTCACTCACTGTGCACCCCCTCTTGCTCCGCCAACTTGTGGAGTTTCTACTTCAAAACCTTCTTTCCACCTTCCAGAGAATCAGGAGTATCAAAATGTACTTTCTTCTCATGGCATTTTTTTTTTCCCTGTTCTTCCTGTTCCATCCCATCTTAACTGTTCTCCGGAGAGCAAATGCCAAACGCTAATTAACACAAAGAAAAATAGAGCTGAATGGGTGATATCTCCTGAAGGTATTTCAACAGTGATTCTTAACAAAAGAAATGTTTTTAGTACCAGAATTTTCAAGCACCGGGGGACATGACTGGCTCAAGAAAAATTTGTTTAGGAGCAAAGGGTCATTTCCTGTTACCCTGTTTTCAGATAAGACTGCCAGCCATCGCTCTCTATGGGTGGTCCTGATTGGCTTCCTATCAACTTTTACCAAGGTCATATGGTGCCCACCTTCATTTCAGCTGGAAATCACATGCTGTCACCAATCCAGGGTGGCCGTATGTATGATACAATGGAAAGTACCCAAACTTTGAAACCAGACAGACTTGGGTTTCCGGTCCAAGTCTACCACCTACCAGATGGTGATCTTGGCAAGTTATTACCTTCACTGAGGCCTACGTTTCCTCCTTTGTAAGGCAGAAAATGTTCATCTATATCCAAGTTACTGGGCAGATTGAATGACAAAACACATGTAGTTGTTTCATGTAGTAGTTGCCTTTAATGCTAGCTACCAGTAGTTCTTGGGTTCATGGTTTTTGAACATAAATGTGGTCTGATAATTACTGCAAATATGAATTAACTTGCCTGTGGCTTCTCATTTTGCAGTAATTATTTGGTCAATGCTGCAAGGCTAGCAAATTACAGCCTGCCCATTTGATTCAGTGCTAGAAAATTCAGGAAGATGTTGAGATCCTTTGAAATTCCACGTTTGGCTTGTTCTGGGCTATTTAGTGTCTCTATCATGGAACGCTTACAAATAAGTGGAAAAGATGTGGGAAGTGAAAACATTGAATATCTTAATATCACTCTTTCTGTTGAAGGTAAGAATTGCCTTCTCATTCAAATTTTGAAAATATAAAGGCTAGTCTAGCTTTTAAATAGCATAATCAATGATTTGCCAACCTGTCTCTTGAGAATATTCACCATAAAATGATAAGACTCACTGTGAAATCTTCCTAAGTAACAAACCTAAAATTTCTTTTTAACAATTCCAAAGGTTCCAAAAATATGCACAAATGAATGCTTGGTCTGCTGATATGTCCTATTTCTATATTAAAAATAATATTTTTATACATAGCATGCCATAGAAAAATACAAAATGTATTGATTGTTTTAAGTGTATCAAGAAAGGAAAATACATTTGACTAAAGATGTCACGTACTTGTACACTCGTGATGGCTCTCTCCTCACCAAGCCAGTCTCTCCAAATGACAGAGCCTTGGTCTTGGACCTTCCAGCCTCTAGAAGTGTGAGGCAATTAATTTCCAATTATTATAAATTATCCAGTGTCAGATGTTCTGTCATAGGAGCACAAAACAACCTGAGTACATTCATCTAAGCTTAACAGTTGTTCTTACCCTTGGCAGCACGTTGGAACCAGCTTTTAAAAATACTGATGATGCTAGGGTCCACTCCCAGAGACTGATTTAATTTTTCTGAGGTATGACCTAGGCATCAAGAAATTTTTAACTGCCCCAGATGTTTTCAATAGCCCACGAAGTTGAGAAACATTGCAGAACAGTTTCCTTAGCTGGTTAATGGAATCAGTAAATGAGGGGGAAACATCACAATTGCCCTTGGAAAAACAAGGACACCAAAGCTCAGAAGAAGTTGAATTGCTGAAGTGGATCTATTATGAGCAACCTATGTAATAACCCTGTCCCTTTCCCACCCCCGTCTCTGCTCAGGAAGACCTATATGATGCTCCCCCAATTAAGAGATGCCTTGATGAGAGAAGTGTGACCATTCTTAGAACACTCCACAGAGATGCAGGGGTGTCTCTACGGCAGAGATGTGGGGAGGGAGGATGCTGCTTGGCATTGGGCTACTGGTTTCAATGTCAATAACGGAATTCCGGTGTGGAGACTTGGAAAGAGAAATTACCTAATATGGTAAAATGGGTAAATATGGTAGAATATGGCAGAAGCAAGGAACAGTGACTAGAGTTCCTTGCAGAAACCTGCAGAAATCTGTGGTGGTAACTTATTGATTACAGCACCTTTAAGAACGGAAAAGATGAGCAAATTACCAGCGTACTGGTTGATCTACATACCTGAAAAGATCCTAGTTTTCACTAGCGGGAACCGGGCTAATTCATCTAGAGACAAGTCGAAACATACAGATGCCACCTCCCACCCCAGACCCCATAGGAGTCTGCAAAGGGAAAGGCGAGGACATTTTTTAAAACAGTCTCCAAGTGACACTGCTATGTCCACAGCTTTCCCTGCCTACGCTTAGATTGAGACCAAGTAGATTAAATAATTTTTATTGAGGTCTTTCTTAGGTCTAAAAGTTCATGGCCCTGTGACAATACTAATCTTGTATCAGTTAAAACCCTTCAGTAGTTCTTCCCTGATCTCCAGGAAATACCAAATTCTTTTTTTTTTAGTTGGAGTCACTCTGTCATCCAGGTTGGAGTGCAGTGGCACACTCATGGCCACCCCAGCATTGACCTACTGGGCTCCGGTGATCCTTCCTCCTCAGTCTTCCAAGTAGCGGGAACTACAGTCACGTACTACCACAGCTGGCTATTTTTTTGTAATTGTAGAGATGAGGTCTCGCCAAGTTGCCCAGGCAGGTCTCGAACCCACAGACTCAGGCAATCCACTCACCTCGGTCTCCCAAAGTGCTGGGATTACAGGCTGAGCCACCGAGCTCCGTCGAGACCAAATTCTTTACCCTAGCATTCAATTTCCTGGGCCGTGGGGCCAGACACTACATTTTCCATCTCATCTTGCCCTAGTCTTCCAGTGGTACTTCCCAGCCTTTGTCATTCTCAGCTCATGAAGAAAATGACATATGCCCGGCGCTCTAGGCTGAATGGTCAGAGCTGATGACAGCTCGAGGTGGCTGCTCCAGGGGCTCTCACAGACACGGCTCCCCAGTTCCTTCCAAACGTTGTGGGGATCAATCCCTCACACACCTCTTCCATCCGGGCCTCACCTTTGGGCTTCACTCAGGTGACTACTTCTGGTTGTGAAGCTCTCTGGGCCCACAGGAACCGGGCCCTCCATTCCAGGCTGTCTATTCCCAACTCTATTAAAAAGCCGTACTCATGATGACCCAGACATCTTTGCTTTCTCATTTCCTGCAGCCCACCTCACCCCCTCTGTCCATTTAAGCTCAACACATCTTCCGATGCAGTGGAAGCCCCAAATCCTCCAAGAAGGCTCCCCTGATGAGCGCAACCCATGGAGAAATTCCTTGCACTTGTTCTCTCTGGAAAGAACTTTGGAAAATGCATTTCCCCATGGAAGGTGGAGATGAGGAAGAGGGGAAAAAATGTAATAATTGCCGATAGCTTTTTCTATTTGGTTAACTGACTCTGTGATTCGACACTAATATGTCTTCTCACGTTGCAGTTTACCAAACAACTTTCACGTATTATCTGATGTAATTTCATTTTAAAACTTGTGAGCTAGGTTCTGTTTATAGCCTCCTTTTAGAGAGGCGGAAACTGGGTCTCAGAAAAGATGTCACTCACACAAGAACTGAAATCCAGACCTTCTGGATACAAGCTCCGGGCTCTTTCCCTTTCAAATAAAACCACTCTTCCCTTTAAACACTAGTCCCTTTAAAATAAAAACTTAAAAACACACACATTTTGGACTCAAGTCTAGATAAATTTGGATGCAATGTATGCAATGTTTTCCCAAAATAAAGGTTCTGTGATAATAGGAACACCAACAAAAAGGTACCGAATACTACTTCTAGATTTATCGTTTGCTAGATTTTACTCAATTCAATTCAATAAGTTTATTTAAGCACATGGGATGTGTCCTAGATGCTAGAAGTTTAAATATGAGATCCAGTCTCTGTGCTCACATAGTTCAAATTTAGTCATCTAGATAAATAGCAGCAGACATCTAAATAAAAAGTACACTAGAGATGCTTTAGGAACATTGCATTTTAATTGCCTATTTATTTATACTCCCTAGATACCAACCCTCTTGAGGTCAGTAATCCTTTTTTTTTTTATATTCTCAGCACAGTGTCTGGAAAGGGATAAATTCTTGATGAATATTTATAGAATAAATAGATAAATAAATAAAAACATGCAATGGAGACCCAGTTGAAAAAGAAATTAATTTTTTATGTCATGTATGAAGGGGTAGAGTGAATTTTTAGAGAATCCGTGAAAACAACTTATCAGCATACTGGAGTTTCACTGACCAGGGGTACGTCTTTTGTCATATTGATGACAGGAAAGGCCCCCACATGATCAGAAGGACATGATTTGTCCCACAGAGAGTACTTTTACACATTCTGTCATAACAAATACTCTTGTTCCAACCAACAGATACTCCAAAAGCGAAGGCCCAATTTAACTCCGTTAAGACTTGGTTCCAACTTCCCCACAACTCCTTCATTTAAATCTACCCCACTGGGAACACATCCAAGGTCTAAATTTCCTTAAACTGTCCATTTGTACCTTGGGACATGCCCATCTAGGCACCGTGTTATCGTTTTTTTGGTCACGTAATTCACACTCACTTGTTTATTTACTCAATAACATACTCATCACAGAGCCATCTCCTGGGCTCTCTCTGTGATTCTGGGACATGCATTCCTCGGACTCAAATGCAAAGACCCACTCCCACCCATCACTTTTTTCCAGGTTCATTCCTTCCCCGCTGGAACTCATACACTGCTCATCAGACATTCAGCAAAATGTTTGCCACCTGACAAACGAAACTCAAAGCACTTTCTCTCCCAGGAGAATTTAATTATAAGGACAACTGTTGCCTCAGTTAGGGTCTACCTAGATGCGAAATGATTTATCCAATTGAATGCAGTTACCCGAAGTGTCAAAAGGGCAAAACTTAGAGAAGGAACAGGAGCGACTGAGAGCCACTTAGAGTGCTCTGACCTCAGATGTCAGATCACCAATAGGAAAAAAGTATTCTCAAAATTCCTGGATCTGGAAAGCTTGAGTCCTGCCTCTGGGATCCAAAAATGTGCCACACAAAGTTAAGCTGCTGTTTTGGACACAGTCTGAAGGGAGTCGTTTCTGGCGGCCGATTTAGATGTTTGTCTTCAATTCAGAGTTTATATTTGATCCTAGGCCATGTTGAAATATGTATCCCTAATTGCAAACAAAGTTGCTATGGTACCCAGAATGGCCATAGGGACGCAATCGTCAGAAGGAGGTCCAAAGGCTCATCCACAGGCAAAGCCCTGTGGCCATTTTGCAAAACCTTTAAAGTAAGGAATCAACTCAAAACAGATGGGAGCTCAGAGTATGAAAAGGAGTCCCTGACTTCTGGAGAGATGCCAGTCGTCTACTGGCCGCCTTGGGAAGCCGCCACGGGAGAGGCTCGTGGGAAGACACCGTGGCCAGTGCGAAACTCATTGGTGGTCCCTCTTTCCTCAACGCTCCATGTATTAATGGTGAAACTGTCCCTTCAGTTGGCATAAGCTGATGTTTTATGTTGCCTGAAGAGACTTCTAATTCTCATAATTCAGATGTAGACCCTCTCATGTGGGAGTCTGTTTGGGGCCGAGAAAGATCCACTAATTAAGTAAATATTAATACAAACTTAATTCCTTAAGTGAATAGAACTTGCAGCCACAAGATTGTAAGCCCTAGATTCTCCATAAAGATGGGGGAATGCAGTGATCTGGTTGAGTCCTCTGCTTACCCAAGAGTTATGGATATCCCATATATAAACCAATTTTCAAAAACTCGGGAGACAATATGCTCATCTAGTAGTAAAACCAGAGAGAGCAAACCCATGATTCAGAAGGCGCCTTCGAATGTAATGTGCCTCGGGATCACCGTTAAACACGTCATGTTTAAGAACTGTAGAAGAAGAAACTCACTCCCCACAGACCAACCCTGGGATGCACACTTTTGAACAAATTCTTCACATTAGCTCTGCTCCTTGTGATTTATTTCTTTCTCGTAAAATGAAGCGCAGTGCATGAAAATAGAAATCCTATTGGTTTGAACGTGGGAACTCAGATTCCCACATCTAGATAGAATCAGCCATTTATCTGTACGTATTTTACATGGTTGAGGTGGCACGCATGGAAAAAATTATATTATTTTTCACTTAGTCTATGTATCATGAGCATTTTTAATGTCCTTAACTCCTTTATTAACAAACTATAAGCCAGGTGTGGTGGCTCACACTTCCAATTCCAGCACTTTGAAAGACCTAGGCGGGAGGATTGCCTGAGCTAAGGAGTGTGAGAACAGCCCATGCAACATGGTGAGAGCTCGTCTCTATAATAAATAAATAAATAATCCGTTGGGCATGGGGGTGTGTGTCTGTAGTCCTAGCTACTTGGGAGGCTGAGATGGGAGGGTTGCTTGAGCCCTGCGGGTTGAGGCTGTGGTAACCGTGATCATGCCAAAGTAAGACTTCGACTCAAAAAAAAAAATTATAATTGCTGTATAATATTACCTCAAATTGATCAATTGGAATATACCACTTCCTATTTTGAACATTTATTTAAATTGTTTCTATTATTTAGCTATAATATTTTACTGTGTATTTAGTGTGTTAATCTTTGATCATTTTCTTCAAATTGACTCCCTAGAAATAAAATCATGATCAAAGTATTTGATTATTTTTAAGACTCTTTGTATATACATGTGTGTATATATTACATATATATATATGTAATATATATCCAAATTTGGAGATATTTGGATAAATTTTTATTTGGATAAATTTGGATATATACCCAAAAAACACCAGAATTATATTTTTGGAGGGCAGGCCACTTATAGTATAGGCTTCTCCCGCTAGGAACCCATCCACATCAGTGTACTGGCTAGTGTTGTTGTGAGAGGCTGCATTTGGCTTCAGTAAATTTTTCTGTGGCAAACAGGTGACTGGTTCTTCCACCATGACAGACTGAACACTTGCCTATATTGCGCTAAGTGTTCAGAGATTTGGACCCAAAACAGCATGACCTTAGTGTTCCCACCCTCCCTATTCACCCAATCTTGCCGTGAGTGACTTTTTTGTTTGTTTGTTTCTCCAGATGAAAAAAATCCTCAAGTGGAAACATTTTGCTGATGTGGAAGAGATGAAACAAAAAATGACAGAAGCACTAAAAGGCTGAGCTCAGAAACTGTTTTGAGCAGTGGAAAAAGCATCTTGATAGGTGTATTGCCTCAAATGCAGAGTACTTTGAAGGTGACTGAAGCTTAAACGTGTAAGAATAAATACACAATTTTTAATATATAAATTCCAGGGGTTCCAGGGTTTTATATTTATATAAATATAATACATATATATGTGTATATATATATTAATATAATATATATATTTATATGTATAAAGTCTTCTCCACAGATTTACCAATTTATTCTTCATCAACAGTATTTTAAGTGTTCATTTTACTACCATCGTCAGCACTGAAAATTTAATTTTCTTTTATTTCACTCTAACTTTTAGTCATTCCTTTCACACATTTCTCCTGGTAGGTTGTCTTGTCCAATCACTCATATGGTTGCCTGGAAAGTTCTTCTGAATGCAAATATATATGTATATAATAATTTATATATATAAATAATTTATATATATTTATACCTATACATACATATATAGTCTACACATGCTTTCTGTAATAAAACAGAGTCATTATTATAATTCTAGGCATTTTAGAATAAGAGGTTGTCAAATGGACAGAACACAAAATTTCCTGGCTATTCTCTGATAAGTTTAACATTTCAAGTAGAGATTGTACTCTTCAGCGTTTTCTGCAGGAGGAATATTTGTGGTGCTTAGAAGATGTATCTGAAAATCCACATTCCTTTTTAAATTATTATTTAAGTTATATATGCAAACATTGTAAGACAAAAAGAAGAAATGAAAATCCCAAGGAAAAAGTTGAAGAATATATCTGTATAGCTTTTCCTTGTATTTTTTTTTTTCTTTGAACAGGTACCTCGAGAAAGAAAAATGCTCCCTCAGATGGAAGAGCCATGTACGTACCTGTTTTGTTTCCTGCTCAGTTTGCAGGTTCCCCACATGGGGCAGGGCTGCCTCAAACAACAACGGAGACGTTCTGGAGAAGATGATAGCAGTGATTCCACAACGATATACGTGCACTTAGTGCTATGGAACCATGCACTTAAAAAAGTGAGGAAAACAGTAAAGATTATGTTATGGATAAATTTGGATGTATATGGGAGTCTCCTGCTATCTGTTAACCAACCTATGTAATTCTGCACAGTTTGATAGCTGTGAAGGAAAAGGATGAACCTTCAAATTATCTGGGGAAGTAACTGACTCAGAAACTCTGCCTCCCGGCCCTTCTTCCCAATTAGCAGCGATACAAATAGAGCCATGAACAGAAATATATTTGGAAAAAAAAGAATTGCAAAAGGGTACGAGTTGCGGTTTAGTGACTGGGACCAAGGTTTGGGATTCCATCAGAGAGCCCTGACGACAGTCCAAGTCACCCTAAGGACACCTTGCATTCCGCAATGGGTGGATTCCTGGAAATGAAGTGTTACAACTGAAATCAGTAAAAGGAATAATTTACCCAGAGATGAAATGGTAGTGGTATTTCAATTATATAAATAAAGCCAACAAGTCTAAAATACAGAATGCAACTTCTTAGAAACAAAACCTTGCTTTTGTTTATACAGTTAACGCCCACACCCCTTCCACCTGTAAGAATCCCACAAAACTCACTTCTTGGCAGAAATTCAATGAAAACAAAAGCAGGTGTAAAAAATGCTATCATATTCTTAAGCAAATATAAGAGTATGTTGAATCATTAGAGAAACCGTTTTAAATACATGAAAAAAATAGTTAAATTTTTTTTTTTTAGGATCTAAGAGCAGCTAAAGTAGCTTGAGCACATCCTCTGGGCCAGGTACTGTTCCAAGTGCTTGCCTGTGTTAATCCTTTATTCCTCTTACACCCTTACAGGTAAAGCACTACTGACACCCCCACTGAAAGCCAGAGTTTAGCAACTTGCCCTGGGTGCGGGTTAGTTGCGGTGCTCTTAATCTTGACACTGTATTGCTTTTCCAGACTGTGTCTAGAGTCTTATTCTATGTCCAAGGTGGAAATTGAAAGAAGAAAAATATGGCTGAATTTGGGCTGTAAATAAAAGCATCTTCTGGCTTTTGCAAGTCCTACAAGCACCTCTTCAAGAAATAACTTTAATTCATATCTAAAGAAAATGTAAGAAAGCGTTCATTTATGTTCTACTGACTGTCAAGTTTGGGCAGTTAATTAGACTAGAGCCATACACCATATTTTCCTCAAGCTTAAATCGGTTCCTAGAAGGGCCATTTAAAGCCTGTCAATGAGTGATGAAGAAAATCATACTTGGCAAAAGGCTTAGTCCAGTGTAGTATCTTTCCCTGTGTGCTCACGTCCTGGGACACAGGTACTTTGCATCAAAACAGGCTGCCACTGGGATGATGGTAAGGAAGGAGTGCTATACAAACAAACTCATCCTCTTCAGACATCACTTGTTAGAAAGGACAGGGCCCTTTGGGTGCCCTCTGTTTGTTCTGTGGAGAAAGCCTTCATTTTTTTGCCACTGCCCTATTCCTAACTCCCACCATCAGCTTCAGGCTTCCTGACCCAGGTTCAGGCTTAGAGAGGAATCAGTGAGGTCTTTATACTCATGCTTACTGATTTCAAGAAAGCCAAACCCAGGAATTGGGGGATGGGGGTAGCATAACTTCAAACTGGCCCCTTCTGCAAATGTTCGGAAGCTTAGACCATGTCTGGCTAGAGAGTGGAGTTGTGGTTGACAACTTAGTGCTGTACCACTCAACTAAACTGATAGGCCCAGTCTGGAAAAGGGACCAGTATCAGTTCACCTCACCTTGGACCAAAAGGCACTGAGGATTATACCCTCGACATGGCTAGCAACTCAGGATTGCCATCAGTGACTGACTCATTTATTCCTTTCTTGAGTTTCCCTTCTTAGGATTACTTCCACATTCAGGAAACAGAGAATCTTTTTACTATGTCTATTTCCAAAAAAGGGATCGAATGCTTATAGTCATGCTTCCAGCAGTGGACAGAACATGGCCAACTACCAGGGAGGGAGGTTTTTTTTTCCCCAGGAAAGAGGAGCCCTGGAGATGGACAGCACCCAGCACGGAGAACGCTGGAAACTTCCAGACCTTCTCATTACCCAGAAGCAAATCATTGAGCTCCCAGAGCTGCAGGTTCTCATCTGGAATACGAAGCGAACACTTTGAGGTCTGCTTCATTCACCTGGTTGGTGTGGCAATCAAATGAAGTACAGTAACATAAATAGCAACCTAAATGATAGTGCTGTGTAAGTGGTCACTGACTATAGGAGTAACAGGATATTATCACCTTACTGAGGTGATAAAGGAGGCATTCTGCCTATAATCAAACTAGACAATGACTTCTCAAGGGTATTTCTAGACTTCATGTTCTATAGTTTAGCAAATGAAGATAAACTTCGCTATTTCATGCAGAAAGACGCTCACCTTCAATGAGCAGACAGTGAGTGCCACACAGTGATCACATGCTCTTCTGAACACATGACACATGTTGTTCATTTGATTCATTTGGAAATTTATCACATGCTGCTTGGTGTTTCATATGTTGTTGTTTATTTCTCTTTTAATGCTATTTTTATGCGTTTGACTATATATCTCATCTCTTCAACCGGACTGTAAATCCCTTCAGGACTGTTTAATGAGCTTGTTGTACGTATTAAAGGAGATCATGTAAGGACCTAGCGTACTATCTAGTGCATAGTATGAGCTCAATAAGCAATAGTCATTATTTTCTTTCAGATGACCTAGCATGGATATAGTTCTGTAGTGCATACAAGTTATTAGTTAACCAACTCCAGTAGGAAATACCAAATTGTGGGATATTGTTTGAAGACTTCCTTGAGCAATAATCATATAGGACATAAAAATAATACTCCAGGCCTGGCATTAAATGACACCCCCAATTGAGGCAATATTTTCAGCAGCTTTAATTTTCTTTGTATATGTCAGTTAAAAGCTGTATTTAATGTTTCAATTTAGTTAGAGCTGTTACCCTGAACACTAATAAGGTGATGATAGCGGGAAATATGAAAACATATACTAGAAGTAACTTAATATAATATTACTTGTATATAATGAAAATGAATCGACACTGTGCAACATATTTAAACAGTTCTATAATGGCATTAGTACTTTAAAAAAATTTTTTTTTATTTTGGTATTATGTGGTACAGTTAGGGGTTAGGCATACATATGTACATTTTTTTAAAGTAAAAAAATCAGCTTTTTTTTTAAGTTGAGAAAGAAGGATTTATTGAGAGGACAGAAAAGCTCCCACAGTGGGAGGGGACCTGAGGGGGTTGCCCCAAAAATCAGCTTTTCAAAAATCTAAGTGAAGCCTCCTTTTACACAGACTGTACAATCAAGAGAAACCAAATTGCAGTTCTCAAATTACTTAAGTAAACTGATTGATAATCACCAAACGGAAATAAATCAAGATGAGCTGAATTTATCTTAAGCGCGTAACAAAAGACCATAACTGCATTTTTAAAAAAAAAACAAAACAATTTTTTACCATAAAATATGCCTCATGGCCCAAGCAATGACATTGGAATGAATTCCTTTCATAGACATAAAGGCCCTGATGACAGTTATTTGCCAGGTCTAGGGTCCCACAATCACATCTCTGAAAGATTTTCTACATGAAGTGTTTGAAGAAGTGGTGGACGTGTCACTGATCTCTGAGCTACTTTCTGGGTCTCCTTGAAGGCAGAGATGGGGCACACAGAAGAAAAGAAAAGGTAATGCTGATAAGGGAATCCAAACCAAATGTTGTCGCATGCTAGAAATGATTAGACGGCCTTGTCACGGAGCTGTTACAGAGGTCCAGGGTGAGAGGGAAAGAAGAGGTCAAGGGTGGGCACATGACTACAAAAAATAGTTTATGTTACAGAGGGAGGGTTCCTTTTCCCTCCGCTCTATAACATAAACTATTTTAGGCTCCTCTGAAACCTTCTTTACTTTTCTTTTTTAAAGATCCTTTGGCGCCGTGAAGGGAAGAATGGAGATGTGTCTTGTGACGATTTATTAACACACCTCGGGTTTAGCAACACAATATGCTTGTGATTAAAATAAAAGCTTTAGAAAGACTGTTCTGCTCCTTTTCTTTGAGGATTTGCAGAGCACAGGCTTGGAGCACTGCTACGGAGTTGGCCCTCATTATACAATTCCTAATTTAGAACATCTATGTCTTATCGCCACGGTTGCTTCTGGTAGGATCCGTGTTTATACATTCATTCAATAACTATGCATTGAATACCTGTTAGCTTCCAGGTCCTGTGTTTAACAGGAAACAGACAAAAGTCCTTGCTCCCCTGGAGTTTACGTTTTTCTAGCAAAAGTAGTCATTGAACCAAATACAGAAGTAAATAGAGTATCATGTTTTAGTGATTTTTTTAATACATACCTTTTCCCACATTTAAAAAATATGTAAGTTAGTACATATTCAAATTGATGGTATAGTCTAAAATTGATGGTGAGTCATGTTTTAACTAAGTGATATTCTTTCATTTTTACTTATTTTATTTTATTTTATTTTTTACTTTTTATGGAGTCAGAATCTCTCTATGTTGCGCAGGCTGGTCTCGAGCTCCTGGGCTCAAGCAATCTTCCTGCCTTGGTCTCCGAAAGTGCTTGGATTACAGGCATGAGCCACCATGCCCGACCTACTTGGTGATATTCTTTCTTTATTGTAGCCCATAAAATAATAATCAAACCTTCAGTGATAGCATTTAAGAGTTATTAAAATATAGTAGGGTATTAGCAAGTAATAAGCATTTTTGGAGAAGAATAGAGAGTGAAATCTTGCAATTTTTTTTTTTTTTTTTTTTTTTAGTGAGAGTCTCACTCCATAACCCAGGCTGGAATCAGTGGCAAGCTCACGGGTCTCATCATCAACCCACTGGGCTCCAGCAATCTTTCCGCCTCAGCCTTCTAGGTAGCGGCAACTACAGGCACGCACTACCACGCTCAGGTAATTTTTGATTTTTGATTGTAGAGACGAGATCTCACCAAGTTGCCCAGGCTGCTCAGGCAATCCACTCGCCTCGGCCTCCCAAAGTGCTGGGATATTTAACTGTGTGACCAGGGACAGTCTTACTGAGAAGGTGCCATTTGAGCCCAGACTTGAAAGACAAGGGAAGAGGTCCTGCCAGTCATCCCAGACAGAGGACACTGCACATACAAATGTCCTGAGACAGCAGGACACCAGTGTATGCTCCGGAAAATACAAGACCAGAGTAGCTGGCATTGAGTGGGGTGAGGAGTGCAGTAGCAGAGAATGAAATCAGAGATGTTCCCAGGAAGCCAGACTATAGGACATCCTGCAGAGACCATTGTGAGGACTTTGACTTTTACTCTGAGTGAGATGGGAGCCATAGAGTCTTTGAGCAGACACAAAATGAATTCGATCTAAAAGGCAGCAAAGCACTGCCAATTGCCACGTTGGGAATGAACCACCGAGGGGGAACAAGGAGGAAACACGGAGACCGATTCGGAATCTGCCGCAGTATTCCCAATAAGAGACCACGGCGGCCATCCCCAGGTGGCAACAGTAAAGTGATGAGAGGTAGGAGGATTCTGAAATCCAAGAAGTGAGTTGACGCTGGACTTTGGGCTGGAGAGGCAGGCGAGTCATGGATGACGCCAAGGGTTTGAGCCTGGAAAACAAGAATGAAGGCATCACCGCCCACCATTCCGATGATAAACCAGGCTCCTCAGACTAAATCAGCAAGTTTCTGACTGAATAGGGGGTTACTTCTTCAAAATTCAAGATTGCAAATGGAATGAATGACCATAAGACTTGGGACACTGCTTTCAGGGGTGCTCACCAAGGGAGGGAATGAATAAAGTAAGACCAGGGTGTACAGGGATTCACTTTATCGTGCCAGGTTACTCAGGGACATCATCCCACGGAATCCCAACAACTGCCACGTGGTGTTGGCATTATTTTCCCTGTCCTACAAATGAGGAAACCGGGCCTCAGGTTAGTAAGTAATTTGCCAAGGACGTAGCGTTATGACCGTCCTTGCTGAGGGGACAGTTCTCCCTCTGGATCTGGTGGTGATTCGGTAACTAGGCTTTCAAATCAGCGCCCACTTTTTCAGTTTACAGCTTCCAGCTCTGTCTTCCCTCCCTCTCCTAGAAGAATTCTCACCCCCACCCGCCTCCAATCCCCGCAGATCAGTGAAAGGATATTTCAGGAGGCATCACACAGTGTTGTTCCCAAAACCACCCTTCAGCCCCAAATAGGCAAAAGGGTAAATGTAACAGACTATGCTTCTTACGAGTTTCTGATATTACGTTAGGCGTTTGAGGCAAAAATCATAAAACTATCTGCTGTGGTCGTCAACGTACTTAGAGAAAATAAGACAATTATATTTTAAAAGTAGGGAGGTAAAGGATTTAAACAGAAGTAAATTTTCTCCACTTCACCTGAGGTAGCAAAACACAGTTGACAACAGTAAACTGTGATAAATTAATATGCAGATTGCAGCACAGAGAGCTGCCACTAGGAAGAGTATACAAGGCAATAAACAAAACACGATACAGACATCCAGATGAAACGAATAAATCAAATGAAAATTTGATCTTAAAAATATCTAACAAAAAATTGTGTTTTCAACCAAAAAAAAAGAGAGAAAGATTGCAAATACATTTTTTAAACCATCACAGTTACCTGTGACCATGATCAAAGAATCACTGAATTAGGTGAGGAAAATTTTTAATTATGAAAAAAATGCAAAAACTTTATCAGCGAAAGTTGGAATCAGCACGATGGTGTCAAAGTAGAAAGCCTGGGCATTTCATCATTGCAGCCATGTCCGGATCTCACCATTTCATTCATGTTAACGATTGCATTTAAATTTACTGCCTCCAACCTGATCCAAAGCAGCTGCTTTCCCACCAGGAGGCTTATCTTTTCCAGCCTGGAAAATAAGATGGGGTTAAAAATGCAACCAGATCCAGCCCATCTCCATGAAGTTTCAGGTCAGAAGAGGATATGTGCAGTGCCAGAAGCCCCCACAGGGTGCTTGAAGGGAAGATTATCTGTTTTCCCCAGACAGGAGCCACTGGAACAAGGTAAAGGGCTGTGCACAGACATTGCCATGGCACATGAAAGCCAGCCTCCTTCCATCGTCCTCTGCTAAGACGAGCTCTTCAAAGCAGGCCACTTGAGGCATGCAGCCCTGGTCAAGGTCAGCTCTGCTGCAGCTCACGGTGACCCCTGTCCAGGTGGACAGAGGAAGGGACCTTGCCTTTGTCCAAGATCAAAGCCCCAGCTTTACTTGCTGTTTCTGTCTCTCCTGTTCAGGAGGCAGGAGTTAGTTAACTGGGGTGGAGTGGCAACCAAAAAAAGAGAGACATTTTGACACAATGTAAAGTATTGCTCGTCAGCGCGCGGCCCCGGGGGGGGGGGGGGGGGGGGGGGGGGGGGGGGGGGGGGGGGGGGCCCGGCGGCCC
>CAUYQG010100598.1:0-21291 GCA_963574415.1 Tarsius wallacei | reverse complement strand
GACCGGGGGTCCCTGAGCCTTGGACCAATGCGTCCAGCTGTGGGCAAGGGGGTAGGGGAAGGAGGGCAAGAGTCTTTTTGGGGAACTCACATTCGGAGAATCTCACAGTTCCACCTGTGTTGCCGCCATCTTGACCCCGACTGCTTATTCTAATTTTATAGTTATCTAATAGTAGGTAGGTTAATCATATACCAACGATGTATTTCTTATTAAAATTAGAATAAAGTAAAATTATACACAAACATTAGATTCTGTAGTTTGTCTTAGACATAGACTCATATACCTACATGATTATTTGGTTACTTTGGGATTCAATAGAATTGGTGATACACACACATATACCAAAGGAAGTTAATGTACTTCAAGGAATACAGCAAGAATGTTGGTATGTGGAGAACATGGATGGAACTCTAATATCTATACATTCTAAACACTAGGTGGAAAAACAGTATTATCTGCCCACCACCTATGTCATTGTTGTGTTTAAGAGTGGCAGTATAGGCCGATCTCGGTGGCTCGGCCTGTAATCCCAGCACTTTGGGAGGCTGAGGCGAGTGGATTCCCTGAGCCTGTGGGTTCGAGACCCGCCCAGGCAACTTGGCGAGATCTCGTCTCCACACACACACACAAAAATTAGCTGGGTGTGGTAGTGTGCGCCTGTCGTTCCGGCTACTTGGAAGGCTGAGAGGGAAGGATTGCCTGGAGCCCAGCAGGTCAAGGCAGCGGTGGCGGGGAGCATGTCACTGCACTCGTCTGGGCAACAGGGTGAGACTCCAACTCAAAAAAAAAAAAAGAGTGGCAGGATAGAGGTTATATATTATGGGAGTTGTATCATCTGGGTTTAAATTCCCCTTGAGCACTTACTAGATTTATGACCTGGGACAAGATTTTTAACTTTCAGTGCTTGTTTCCTTGTATGTGTGATCGAATGATACCTATTCCAGGGTTGCTGTAAGAATTAAATGAGAAATTACTTGCTTGTGAAGAGCTTAAAGTAGTGTGTGGCACACAGTAAACATTTAATATATGTCAGTTATTACATTTCTTAGCTAATTTATCCAGTTTTCTTAGACAACTTAGGTAAATTTTTTTTTTATTAACTAAAACCTATTCTTTAAACACAAACTTTTTTTTTTTTTTTGAGTTGGTGTCTCACTCTGTTGCCCAGGCTGGAGTGCAGTGGCCACTCCCGGCCACCGCAGCCTCAACCTGCTGGGCTCCGGTGATCTTTCCACCTCAGCCTTCCAAGTAGCTGGAACTACAGGCGCGCGCTACCACGCCCGGCTAGTTTTTGATTTATTGTAGAGGTGAGATCTCACCAAGTTGCCCGGGTGGGTCTCGAGCCGGGCTCAGGCAATCCACTCACCTCAGCCTCCCAAAGTGCAGGATTACAGGCTGAGCCACCGAGCCTGGCTTAAACACAAACTTTTATTTTAGTTGTCTTGGGTAGAAATATTTCTAAAATGGACTACGCACTTCATTAACTTTCTGTATATATCCTGCACATAGTGTAATTTCACATTAATTCAGGGTCATTACAAGTGTTTACCATTGCCCTGTATTTCAGGTTTGTCACAGAGGTTCAGAAGTGTTTCAGATTGCTCCCAAATAGTCTAGGTTTGGTTATGTTCTCCCTTTCACGTGGAAAGCTTCTGTGCCTTTCAGTCACCACTTCCCCTCTCCTTCTAATCTACTGTAAGACTGAGAAAGCTAATGAACAGGCTGATTAGAATTGTGCTGAAAAGAGCACAAGCGAGCTAAAAGGAAGTGGAAATGAGTCTTCTGAATACGACACCTTTAAGCATTAGTCAAGGACCAATCCAGCTCCACAGTGCTTTTATACATATTTCTGGATCCTTGGCTGTACTTCAGATAGCTGAGGTTGTTTGAAATGATGTCCATATTAAGGAAGTATTACTCCAATGGCAGTAGTGCTTTATATTGAAATGATAGTCAAGTACAGTGTCATTTTTGCAGCTTTATTGAGATGTGATTGGCAAAAATTGTATATATTTAAGGTGTACAACGTGATGTTTTGGTATACGTACACATTGTGAAATTATCCATCACCTCACATAGTTACCATTTTTTGTATTTGGTGAGAACACGTGAGATCTATTCTTAGCAAATTTCCAAGTATACATTATTAACAATAGTCACCACACTGTAAATCAGACCTCCAGTTGCACCCTTTGATCAGAATCTCTTTTCTCCTCACAGTGACATACTTTGAAAAACCTATTCAAAACTTTCCTACAAACAACTGAACTCATCTTTAAACTCTCAGTAGATCTTCGTGCCTCTTTCAGGTTACTGGGATGCACGCATCCATGAATGAATAAAAGGCAATATTCCATTCTCCTGCCTTGGTCACACTGTAGATTCAGACAGGATTCAATACTCTCTCCTCTTGCCTTGGTCACTGCTATGGTTTAAATGTCTGTGACCCCTCCAAAATTCATACCCCGAAACTCAATCCCCAATGCAACAGTGTTGGGAAGTGGGGCTAATGGAGGGTATACAGGCCATGAAGGGCTCTGCCCTCATTAGTGCCCCTACAAAAAGGTTTTCAGCTTAGCTCTTTTTCACTCTTCTGCCACTCTTCTTCAGGTCACAGTGCTCTGTAGGATGCAGCATTGAAGGTGCCATCCTGGAGACAGAGAGAGGGCCGTCACCAGACACCAAACCTGCTGGCATCTTCCTAGACTTCCCAACCTCCTGAACTGTGAGCAATCCATTTCTATTTATAAATTGCCCAGTCTCAGGTCTTCTGTTACAGCAGCACTAAATGGACTAAGACAGTCAAGTTTAGACTCAGCCAAGATTATGAACCAAGTCAATCCACAAATATTCATTTATTGCTAACTTGGATCATGCTGACATTTTAAATTACAAATTACTTTTTAAAATAGGAGAGAAGAGGCTAGGGGCAATGACTTATGCCTGTATTCTTAGCACTTTGGGAGGCCAAGGCAGGAAGAATGCTTGAGTCCAGAGGTTCGAGACCAGTCTAGGCAAAGTAGCGAGACCTTTTCTCTACAAAAAATGAAAAAATTCACCAGGCATGGTGGCGCGCACCTGTACCCCCAGCTACTCACGAGACTGAGGCAGAAGGATCTCCTAAACCCAGAAAGTCGAGGCTGTGGTGAGCCATGATTGTGCCACTACACTCCAGCCTGGGTGATAGAGTAAGACACCCAACTCAAAAAAAAAAAAAAAAAAAGGAAAGAACAGAATAACGTAATATCCTTTTACCAGTTACCTATTAGATAGAGAAAAGTTTAGCATTTTGCCATATTTTTTTTCAAGAAAAAAATGTTAGAATTACCTTCATTCTCCTCCATACTTATCCTTGCCCTCATGCCCCATAGGTAAGCACTCTTGTGAAAAGGGTGCTTGTTTTTTGTCTTCCATGATTAGCATATACTGAAGGAAGCATTTAGAGCTGAGGCAGATAGATTGGAAACTGACACAATATGTGAATTTAAGGAGGCAATGATGTACAATTTCCAAATAACTGAGCTGAGCTAGTTACATTCTGCAAATGGATGGACGACAGTACCAAATTACTATAACATTTAGATTCCATCATATACATTTTAAACAGTGGCGTACAGTTTGTTTTAAACTGCTACTGCTTACATCTGCTAAGATTATGACTAACTTTATATGCTTAACTTAAAAATGTGCAAAGGGGCAGGCACATGGTTTTTCAAAGTTCCTTTAGGAATGTTGGGGGCTATGAAGACACGGCGTTAGTGAACACATCTAGAAGCGAAAATGTCTTACGGCACAGTCAACTTCAATGTTACAAGATACCACAGATGTGCTTTCCGAAATGGATATATCAATTCAAGTTCCAACTGTGTTTCCCTTTTTCTTGACAACATATGGTATTTCTTGCCCTCTTTTTTAAACAAATGTTTCAGAAAGGATGAGACAAGTGTCCTCAAACTTATTCATGATATCTTTCATTTTCTTTCCAAATTAGTTAGTAGCTTGTGCCAGAGTGATGCTCCCTAGCGATTACCTAATGAGTCCTATGATAGCTGGGAGCCTGGGTTGGTTACCTCCTGATGCTCTGAGGGGCAGGAGTAGAACTGAGTCTGAAAGTATACCCTGGGTGGAGAGCAAACTCACTCTGTACTCCCTGGCCAGATGAAATTCTCCGTCTATCATGGACAAAAGGGTCTATGAAGGTGAGAGAGAAATATGCTCCACGTGTTCAAAGAGCAGTTAGGAAGCCCAAGTGTGATGCCCTCAGGTGTCGCTGGTTGGATTTGAGGGGGCTGGAAGCTGGAGGTGGGAAGCAGCTCCTTGTAGACCTCGAATAGCCTTTTTGATATGAGCTCTATCTATCTGATGGTGACTGATGTGTACTCTAAGTGGTGCCTCAACTAGCAGCAGGATTATGTAAGGGAGATTACGAATTAGAACATCATTTTGAAATAGTTGCAATGAAAATAATCCATTTGAATTTGAAATCACATTACAAGAGATCTCAAAATTATATTTCCCAAAGGAAGCGCTGTCACTTAATTTCAACTGTGTACATTTTTGAATTATTATTATTTTTTTACAAAGGCCTAAAAAACTATCACATATTTGTGGAGTGTTTCCCATTGGTCTTGGTATTAAAAATTTGAAGAGGTTATCAGCTAGTTAAAACATGACAAGATTTTATTTGAAGATTCTATACACATTTAATTTTTCCTTAAATCCTCTGCATTTTTCAATTTTATAACTAAAAAGTAGTGATTTTTTTTCCCTCCAGTTCCTTCTTGTTTATACCAGTATGCTGTATGGTATTTTCTATGTGTGCCAGGATATGAAAAAGGCTGGGAAGCACTGATATGGACAATGTGGTACGGTCCTCCCTTGCTTGTGTGTGACTTCAGTAGCACTGTGCTTTGTTATTGGCCTCATAAAGACCCAATCTGATTCATGCTATAAGCCTCAAGCAAGTTGGATTCTGCATCTTTTTGTTCAACTGTAAGCACACTGTCCCTCCCAAGCATCACTCCACCAACTCCTCAACTTCTTTTTTCACATAGTTTGGGAAGCTCAATTTTCAAAATATTTAATACCTTTGTTCAAAGATCTTGTATGTCTATGAACTCTTAGGCTAACAGCAGTTGAAAATTTTGACAAAGAATTAGAGTTTAGGTAACCAAGTCATATTCCTCACTTCCCAGATGAGGGGACCAAATGAAACTCAAGAAGGAGTTTGTGCTCAACCAGCATTAGTGCCAGGGCTTAGGTCAGAAAACACGTGTCAATCTTCTGTTTAGAGCTTTACTATACCGATCTTCACATGCATGCTATTCAAGCTTATTAATAGACTTTCCCTTTTCAAACATTTTAGATACATACTTAAACATGTCCATTCATTCAAGGAAATTAGATGTGTCCAGGGAATAAGGAAACGGTAGTGAAAAGGATACTTCTGTGTGAACCAGATTATTCCATGATGAGGCAGTGTCTGGAACAGTCAATGTCTTGAAATGATTAAGGAAGGGAAGGTGGAAGAAGGAAAAGAAGCCATTTTCTTTTACATAAATGAGAGCTGTTTGTCTCAACCAAGAATAGAGATTAGTACACCAAATTAAGCAAGACAGAGGTTTACAAAGTATTTAATATTGGCATATTTAAGTATTTGTTATAGGAATTTAAAAAATAAGCTCCTGTAGTCTATAAATTAAGTTTATTTACTATATTGATAAGGTATTCTAAGTGCATAATATATTGGGATTTTGTACTAACAAGTCTAGTGTTTACTTTTCAGGGTGTATTCTGTCAAGGTGAATTAAAAAAAAAATTTAAGCCTTTAGATGGCCTAAAACTTTTGATGATGCATTCCCAAATTTAGGTTTTGCTGCACCAGAATACAATAGGAGCTAACACGATTATACACAATATAAGGATTATTGCAGTTTATTTAACACTAAAAGTTGCCATGCTTCAAATACAATAAAATATATTACAATGGTCTTTTTAATGCTTTATTCATTGATTAAAAGAATATACATTTAACATAAACCATACAACATCAGTCATCAGGTCAAACATTCAGCTGGTTTCCTTACAGTTTCTGTCAGGAGTTATTTTATCAGATCACATTTATAAGATAAAATCTTACCACATCTGGCATTTACACACACTGTGCCAGTGGATTCACACTACTGATGTACATATAAAATCCTCATGGTATGTGCTCACTGAAGACAAAACAGTGCACACCTGTCAAAAGGTCATTTTAATATAAGATGGTAAAACCATTTGTAAAACACATATAAACTTTTTTCCATAAATAGAATCATATCTGGACATCTGTTGCATAAATTGTGTTTCCAAAGCTTACAATAGAGCAGCCAGGTCTCAGCACTGCTGGGCACCCACGTTGGCTACTTACTTTATTATTGCAGACTGTCCTTTAACATTAAATGCACAACATTCGTACCACTTAAAACTGGGGTCAGGTGGAAGTCTCACAGAGACCACGTCTGTACCGCGGTTGCCCTGAAACAGTTAAATCGGCTTTTAAAGCCTCTCAGATATAACAAGGTTTTAAAACATACTTCATGGAATGTTCTTCATGTATCATAGCAGCTCATACCTGTGATAGAATAAGCTTTCTGTTTTTCCTTTCTTTCCTTTACATTCACTATTCACAGTGAAACAGGTGCATGGTTTTTTTTTTCTTTTTTTTGTTTTGTTTTTTCAGAGTTCTGAGGTTGCTGACTGAGCCACAGCACAGCTGTGTACCACAGGTCGAAATTCGACCTTAAATATTACAATCTAGCAGTATCTGGCTGGCCAGAGTGGGCCGGCCCCTGCCAGCATGTGGGCACTTCTTCATTAAGTCTATTCTTTGGCAGCTGACACGCGTGCTGACAGAGAAAATCCAGTGACTTGTTGCTAGGAATTTCACGACTAATGTTTGTTTGCAAGCATGTGTGTTTACAACTTTGCATTTTGATTTTCTTTATAAGGTTTTACCCTGGAATGCAGTTTCTTTCTGCCTCCATTATTTGAAATGTGTGCTAAAAAGCTAACTTGAATGTATAATGTAATTGATGAATAAAATTATGTCAGATGTAGTTTTAAAAAAAAACCAATAATTTTGAGTATTCATGTTTGCGTAAATGCATTTTTTTCTTACAAAAAGGATTAAGCAATGTTCTAACCTGGTACTATACAAAATTAAAAATGGTAACCGGTGATATCAACTATTACATATGTAATGAAAGTTAAAGTCTTGGCTTTTCTGTTAAAGATAATTCATTTGGGATCATCTTATTCTCCCTTCTTCCACTTCAAATCAAAATTATTGAAATGCTATCAGAATGCATGAATGAAGTGCATTGCATACAAATCCACCAGGCTATGGATATATATCTATATATGTATAAAAATATTTTGGCTCCTGAGCTCTGAACTCTGACACACAAAGAATAAAAACATCAAAAAGGCAGAGTTAACTCAGTGAAAAATAAAGTTAGCCAGCAACCCCAGACAACCTTCGGTTGTATATCCTTAAGGTTGGTAACAAGTCCATTAACCGTGAAAGCCCTATACATTGTCACTTTGAACTTCTAAACCAATACCCGACTACGCTCTTTGATCAAGAAGTAGACTATACATATATAATTCTATAATGCTAATACTGATTAAACACAGCACAAAAGGATTAATTTACACTATTAAAAAAAACATAATAGGACCCTACTTGCATATGTAACCACAGGAATTCTACATTTAAAAAAGCTAAACGTCTTCGCTGAAGCTTTGCATCTCTCTGTAAAAATGACGATTTGGTTCAGTGAAGACACTGAGTGATTCGATGTCCATGACTGCGTGCCAAGGTTGACCCAGGCCCAGGGATACCTGCTCAATAAGGTTATGCACTGGATCCACATCCTGGTCGGCCAGTTCACCTTGATCAAAATCAATGCTTTCTTCAGTGACTTCCAGCACTTTCAGATCAGAGCCACGAAGACGTGCAATGGCAATGAGGTTGTGTGCCCACACTGTGTAACCTGGAAAATAAGCACAAGGCAACACTCTTCATTTCCTTGCATTTCATTCTGTCTCTTTGAGAAGTTAGTCTTTTCCTCTTTCAATGCTTCTAGAGAAGCTTCAAACTTGTCCACTTTGGTCCTTTCAAAATATACTGAAATTGAAAAAGGAAGCATGATTGTTTAGCCCAGGGAAAAAAAAGCTAGAAGTTTGATACTGTCTCAAGAACACTGCTGTGGGTGGTGAACTGGTAGGTGGATCTAATCCTATGCTGATATCATTTTATTCAGTAAAATAGAAGAAATTTAAAGTTTAAAGTATATATACATACATTTTATAGCTTTGGATGATGATAATCTATCATAAAGGACAAAATTTTTACTTGATATATATGTATCCATTAACAATACACAGTAAAGTGGTATTATTCATTTGTGAAAAAAAAATCTCCCATGATGCTTCATAGTCCAAAGTTATGAAGTGATACTTTAAATTGATAATTGAAAGTAGCAAATATGTAAAGAACAAAGCAGTCATGGGAATGACATGTACCAATTTCAAAATAATGATTACTCTTGGGAAGTTATAAAGGGGAATGAATGGGGGAAGCTTTAGCTTTAAAGAAGGAAAAGGCTTTAAAAAGATTGGCTTCGGTTGGGCTAGGTGGCTTACACCTGTAATCCCAGTGCTTTGGGAAGGACTGCTTGAGGCAGGAGTTCGAGACCAGCCTGGCCAACACAGCAAAGACTTAGTCTCTACAAAAAAATACTTTAGAAAATCAGCTGGGTGTGACGCTGCAGTGAGCTATGATTGTGCCACTGCATTCCAAAGAGACCAAGATCCTAGACCCCCTCAAAAATAAAATGAAACAAAAACAAAAAGACAAAAGAAAGAGACTGGCTTAAATTAGCTTTTTTTTTTTTTTTTTGTGAGTTGGGGATCTTACTTTGTTGCCCAGGCTGGAGTGCAGTGGCACGATCACAACTCACTGCAGCCTCGACCTCCTGGGCTCAGGAGCTGGCACTACAGGTGTGCGTCACCATGCCTGACTAACTTTTTGATTTTTTTGATTTTTTTTTTTTATAGAGACAGGGTCTCACTATGTTGCCTATGCTGGTCTCAGGCAATTCTACCACCTCACAATCCCAAAGTGCTGGGATTGTAGGTGTGAGCCACCGGGGCTTGGTCTTAAATTAACTTTAAAATAATCTGACATTTCTTTATCCCCATTTAATTTACCACTCTCAATACTGATCTAGTCTTTGCTACTGCTTCTGGTGGCTGGCCAAAATATAAGGCAAAACTTGAAAAGCAAGACACCTACATTCCCACATACAAATGCAGACAAAAAATAAAAACTGAAAAATAATGAAACAAAGCTAAGAGAGTTTAACATATTCTTATAGATTATCTGGAATTATAAATGTCAGAAAAGGAAGCAAAATGTTATATTTTTCAGAATAGCAACTCTCTTTCCACATGAGAATAGTTCACATTAAGATGAAAGGCCCAGTAAGAAATAAGCATATCAATGGAACTATCATGTGAAAAGGTTATACAAATACTTTAATACCTAAGATCTAAAAGCTAAGGCAGTGAGCATGAAATAAATCATAGGTTCTCTTTCTTCTATGCTATGTTTTTAAGGTGTCTTGTGATTATAGGAAATATATCTACTGCAGATAGAAATGTATGTTTTCTTAGTTAAATTAATTTCAAATGCCATTTTTGTGAAATACCACAAAATTCACATGGTGGACAAAAAAGTAACAGGGAAGCTGGAGCAGAACTTGGGATTGAGCATCACTTTCCATTTGTAAATGATGTATCTTACAAACTTTAAGAATCTGCAAATATACACATCCATGTCTTTTTGTAAAAAATAAAAAAACAGATCTGCATGTCAATTTGTTACAAGAATTCTTGACATTATAAAGGTCAGTTCTATCTTGTTTACTGGCACAAAATGTTTTAAGTGTAATGCCAATATTAAATTACAGTGAACAAAATCACATACCATGAATTGCCAGAAGAGAGAGCCTTGTGCATCTCCATGCTAATAAGACCAGTGGATCTTCATTTCGGTTATCACTAAGATCTGGAAAACCAGACGTGTCAATCACATCATTCATTAATATAAAATGAGTGAGGAACTTATCATACTGTCTGGATATAAGATCAACAATAGCCCCTGAAACACAAGTGATATAGCTGTCAAAATGAATCCTCTCTAGTGGTATACTGGGTTTCAGAATCTTCAGCATATCTTCGCTCTTGATATCAAAAGCCATTATATAGACCCGAAGGCTGGTGCTCTTTCGTGACAGGGCTTTCCAATGCTCATCGTTTGGCATGTTGTCCAGAGATTTGTGCATTATGGAAACATTGTGGACCAGAAGAGACAGTCGCTGCAAAGGCACATGGTTGCTATCGGTTAAGACTCTTGCCATCTCAGCTGTAAAGTCACAGAAATCCAAGGCAAGTGAGCGCAGATTCACAAATCTCTCCAGTTCAACTGCAGTGATAAGAGTGCTGTTACCAGGAATATTATTGTCCAGTAAACTCAGGTGCTCCATGGCGTTGGCAATAGCATTAGAGAGAGATGACAGTGATGTTGGGGTTACTATTTCCAGCATAAACCCACAGGACAGCCACTTCAGTTGCCTACTATTACTCAGTATTTCTTCAAAGAGTTGCTGAATTCTATAAGGAAAACACATGCCACAGTGATCCCATTAACATTTAGCTCAAAACCTTTAACAATGACTTTTGAAAACAGGTAATGAATGGCATGCAATGTTGAGATCCATTTTCTCTCTTAAGTTAATTTCTAGTCAACTAACAATAAATACCATTAAAGTTCACATTAAGATACCCTGCGGTTAATTTGGTGATAACTTTTGTTGGTGTACCTAGGCATACGCATCCATTCTCCTCTCCCTTAGCACAGTGCTCTACTTATACTATCTCTACTAACTCCATCCTTTTCCATACTTAGTAGCCACCATAGGAAGCTGGTTGAGTATATTTCATTTGTCAGAGAAACTCAGTTTCTACCAGAGTCCAAATAAAACAGGACCTCAAAAATAAATAAATAAATAAATAAATAAAATAATGAATAAGGTTTATTAAACATATACATCTATTAAACACATACAAATATGTCCCTCATCCAAAGTAACTGGCATTTACACCTGTTTGGTAGAAAAGACTGATGACTTATCATCTGTATTATAGAAAAAGCAGATAAAGATATAATTTAAATAGCAATAATTATCCAGCAAGTTCTTTGATTTGTCTTGAGGATTTACGACATGGAATGGCATATGCGGATCACTGTACTTCATTGTTTTAGGACTTATGTTATTTACTGGAAAATAAAACATTACTTTTCTGTTTGTGTCTTATAATTTGTCAGTAAAAACAAATTATTATTAATATAAGCCCTTTTCCATTAACTGTATAACTTACTGTTTAATTTTTTTGCCATCAGGGTCCACCTTGCTGAGGTATGTATTGGACAAACTTCCTTGCTGTTGTAGAACGCTTATGTCTCCAAAAAGACTAAACTTCTGGAGGTTCCTACAAGAAAAATGATTTTCGAAATAATCAGCCATAAAAGTATAAATATTAAAAATAAAAAAATTTAAAGCTGTCACTTTATAACACATTTAGAATTCAATTAAGTACTTTTAGACTGCTTAATATATACAACCCAAAGCAACATGATAAAGGAGAGATGGCATAAGCCTTAAAAAACAAGGACTGGCATAGAAGATTGGTTCAGAAACTAACCCTGGGAAAGTCTCTTAACATGCCTGAGACTCAATGATGAACAGTAATAACAATATCTATTTTATAGGGTTTGGGGATAAATAACAAAATGACATGATGGATGGTATAAGCTTTAATTAACATTTCCCAAAACAATTAACTTAATCAGCATGTTAAATGCTCAGGGGGGAGAGGTCACTGCCCTGAAGAGCTATTCTCAGTAAGAAATATTCCTTGACTAAAATTAAAAGACAATCTTCCTTGGTTTTATGATCAAACATACAGCTTATGATCAAGGTAGGTTAAAAAACTATGTAAGAATCTTTCACTTTTAGATAATTTTAGCTATAAAACATATTTTTCTAACAGTAAAATTCTAAATAAAAAGAGAACTAATAACTTGATAAAGATAAAACTCCTGATGCTAACAATAACCAACTAGAGAGTCTACTTATAATCCAAAACTTATGTATAAATTTAATAAAAAAGTATAATCCACAAAAATAATAACATATTTAAATGACTGAAAAATACTTCTTGTTAGTATGTCACATTTCCCCAAATTAATGACCTTTATTTCACTGAAAAGCCCAATTATTTTAAAATTTAGCTTGAAGAATAAAAATTTAATTCATTCACTCAACCAACTATCCCTAATGACTACTAAGTGTCAGGTGCTGTGCTATATACGAGACAAATACTGAGCCAGTGCTATGGAGGACAAGTACATGGTGCTACATATCGTAGGGGTGTTTGACACTGTGTATGTAAGGGTCAGAGAAGGTTCCCTATATAAACTAATTAAAATTAATCTTAAGAATAAGAGGAAGTTAACCAGGAGAAGGAAGGTGGGGAGAGAGTGTTACAGGGAAAAGGCAAAGCATTTGCAGAGCTTGAAAAGTGAGCTGTAAAAAAATCCAGAGAGTGAGTAAACACAAAATGAAATGAGGCTGTAGAGGTGGACACGGTTCTATGCCAAACATTTGGGTTTTTGCCTTCTCACCAATGACTTGCCCACAAATGGTTTTAAGAAGAGAATAACATGATTATGTTTTTATCTGGAAAATATTACTGTAGCATTGCAATAGCCTGAAAGGAGGCCAGAGCCACAGTGGGATGCCAAGTTAAGAGAGTATTTTGGTAATAGAGATGAGAGGTAATGGTATCTTGAATTGGGTTTTTGGTAGTAGAGGTGGAGAATGGACAGCCTCAAGCGATATTTCAGAGGTGAAATGGACATGGACAAGAGTAGGTGCTGGATTAGCTACAGTGGGTAAGGGAGAATGTAGTCAAGAATAAAGCCTAAATTTTCTGGGCTGTGGAACTGCAATGATTGTAGAGCTGTCTTACTAGAAAAGGGGTTATTCGAAATGAAAAAAAAAAATCAGTAAAATCTTTTGAGGCGGTAGTGACTAGTTAGACTTGAGCACTATTTTGCACACGTTGAACTTGAGGTACCTTTAAGATAGTCAAGATTTTCTAAGCTTAGAATAGCAAATCAGAAAGGAAGAGATTTTATTTTACTTTTTTTGGAGTCAGGTTCTTACCCTGTCACGCAAGCTGGAGTGCAGTGGCATGATCACAGCTCACCACAATCTCAAACTTTGGACTCAGGCAACTCTTCCACTTCAGCCTCCAGAATAGCTGGGACTACAGGCGTGTGCCACCCTGCCCGGCTAATTTTTGATTTTTTTTGTAGAAGCGCGGTCTTCCTTGTGTTGCCTAGGCTGATCTCAAACTCTTAAGCTCAAGTAATCCTCTTGCCTTGGCCAAAGTATAGTTTTCACCATATAAAAATGAAACACTTGATATCCAACAGCATATCTCACTAAAAAGGGTAAACCAAGATGGGGAGAAAAATGTGTAACAAATGCTACAGTTTTTAAAATATATGTGAAAGACCCCCCATGTCAATCAAGAAGAAAAACATTAAGAATCTAAGTAGTTAATGGGAAAAGATTGTAAAACAGTCAATGTAGAACATGTCAAGAAAACATTAAAGGGATTACTAATGGAAATAATCCAATTTTTTCCTAAACCTTAAAAAATTTTAAAATTAGTCACTCTGTAAATCAAACTTTCCATGTGATTCTAAACTGTATTCTAAAAACGATTTCAGAGAAAGACATCAAACTTGTGAAAAAGTTTTTTCCATTTTAAAAAAAGGACATAAAACTATTCTTGAGACTCCATACCAGACTTTAAAGGACACAATACAAGAATATATAATTATGGTTGCTTTAAAAGTATTTATTTCCCTTTTATCTTTTCTTTGTTCTAAAGTTGCTGCCACATCTATGAATTATAATGAGGTTAACTTGTTTCTCATAAGTTCTTAAAAAGAAAAACAAAAAATTTAAAGACTTGTAAAAGAATTAACATTTGTTTTTGGAGAATATGAGCTTTTCTTTATATAAAGAAGATTAAAAATCATATTTAATTTCTAGGAATATTCAGAGAGAATACTGTGGCTCACGGTAGCCTTGATATTTTCCTCCTTGATATTTTCCTCCCTTCAACCCAACTTCCATTAACTACTATTGAATATCCATAACATTGTCCTGCAGTATTAAAACACATTTACACTTTTATAAAAGATTAAATAGCCATGAGAACTGCCCTCCTACTGGAAACAACTAGAAAACTGAACAAAACATCTGAAACAACTGTTTCTGGACAATAAGCAATATAGGACTGTGTTCCTTGAAAAATGGGGAAAAATTAAGGCAGAGAAATGAGGTGAGTGTTATAACTGCCTTAGAATATGGCCTGGAGTTACCAGCTTACAATGCAGAGTGAGGGAACGTAACATAGCCCAGTGGTCTCCCTGAGATTAGACAGGGATTTGGGGTAATCTGCAAGCTAGGATCTACAGGGCAGAAAAGTAGAGACAGGAAACGTACAGAGAGAGCTCCACAGATTTGCGAAGACTTGACAGACTCAGGTCTTAGAAGGGTCAGAGGGTCGCACATAAATTTACTGTATGTCAACCAAAGCCCAATACTCTTTAAACAAATACAAAAAAATAAAAATACAGGACTTAACAATGGAAAATTAATGATGCCTGGCATACAACCAAAAATCACCAGATATGAAGGAGAAATGACTCACAACTAGAAGAAATCAACAGAAATATACTTAGAAACAGCAGATGAAGGCATTAGTAGTAAAGGAACTTAAACCAGCTATTAAATAAAAAGAAATATGGATTGAAAAAAGCAAAACTGTCCTTATTTGCCAATTACATGATCACTTTTTTTTTTTTTTTGAGTTTGAGTCTCAATCTGTCACCAGGCTGGAATGCAGTGGCAAGCTTGTGGTTCACAGTAGCCTTGACCTCAGGTGATCCTTCTGCCTCAGCCTCTCATGTAGCCGAGGCTACAGGCACATGCTTTTTTTTTTTTTTGAGACAAGGTCTCACTATGTTGCTCAGGCTAATCTTGAACTCCTGGCCTAAGCGATTCTTCCACCTCGGCCTCCCAAAGTGCTGGGATTACAGGCATGAGCCACCATGCCCAGTTACATTCTAGGGAATTTTTAAAAAGCTACTAAAGCTGGCAAGTGAGTTTAGTAAGGTTACAGGGTACAAGATCAATATATAAAATATCAATTGTATTTCTATACACTAGCTATGAATATTTGGACATTGAAAATTTTAAAAGTACTATTCATAACAGCATCAAAAACATGAAATAGGATTGGGTATGGTGGCTCATGCCTGTAATCCCAGCACTTTGAGAGGCTGAGGTGAGGATTACCTCAACCCAGGAGTTAAAGACTAGCCTGGGCAACATAGCAAGACCTCATCTCTACAAAAAAATTAAAAAATTAGCTGGGTGTGCTAGTGCTCACCTATAGTCCCAGCTACTTAGGAGGGTGTGGTAGTGGCCACCTGTAGTCCCAGCTACTGAGGAGCGAAGAGGAGAGGAGAGAAGAGCGGAGCAGAGAGGAAAGGAAAGGAGGAGAGGAGTGAAGAAAAGCACAGGCTCTATGTGTTGAAAATTACGAAACGTTGTTACAAGAAATCAAAGACGACCTAAATAAATGGAGAAATATACCATGTTTGTGAACTGGAAGAGTCAATATTATTAACATGTCAGTTCTTCCCAAATTGAGCAACAGACTTACACAATCCTAATTAAAACCCAGTTGACTGTTTCTAAAGTTTAAAAGAAAAAGCAAATACACCAGAATAGTCCTAAAACAAACAAAACAAAAACTGGAAAAGAATAAAGTTGGACTACTTACACTATTTGATCTCAAGATTACTTACATTATCTAACTTCAAGACTTATGGTGCTGGGACAACTGAATCCTTAGATCATACAATACAGAAGAATTAACTTGAAGTGGATTATCCACCTAATATAAGAGCTAAAGCTATAATACTGCTAAAGAAAATATAGAAGAAAAACCTTTGTGATCTTGGATTATACAAATATTTTCTAGATAGGGCACAAAAAGCATGAACCATTGAATAAAACAATTGATAAACTGGTCTTCATTAAAGTTAAAATCTTTTTTTAAAAAATAAAAAGGTAAACTACAACTACAGAAAATATTTGTCAGACATATACTTAACTTTAAAAATCTATATTCAAAATATATTAAGAACTCTTAAAACTATTAAGACAGACAAACCAGCTGATGAAAAATAAAGGCAACAGATGTTAATAGGCACACACCTAAGAAGATATATGAAAGGTAAACTGCACATGCAAAGTGCTCATCACTATTTGTTAAGAAAACGCAAATTAAAACCTCAATAAGATACCACTCACACACATTAGAATGTCTAAAATTAAAAAGACTGTCAATATCAAGTGTTGACAAGGAGGTGGAACAATTAGAACTCTCATGCGTTGTTGTTGGGAATGCAAAATGATACTTTGAAAACAATAAAAAGATACACTTTAAAAATTTCCTAAAAAAAATCAAAGATACATTTATACGATCCAATTCTAAGTATTTATCCAAGATAAATAAAAACATGTGCCCACACACGGACATCTATGCAAAAGTTCCTAACAGATTTATTCGTAATAGAAAAAACTGGCCGGGCTCGGTGGCTCAGCCTGTAATCCCAGCGCTTTGGGAGGCTGAGGTGAGTGGATTGCCTGTTTGAGACCCGCCCGGGCAACTTGGCGAGACCTCATCTCTACAATAAATCAAAAAAGTAGCCGGGCATGGTAGCACGTGCCTGTAGTTCCAGCTACTTGGAAGGCTGAGGCAGAAGGATCGCCGGAGCCCAGCAGGTCGAGGCTGCAGTGGCTGGAGAGGCCACTGCACTCCAGTCTGGGTGACATAGTGTGACTCCAACTAAAAAAAAAAAAAAAAAAAAAAAAACTGGAAAAAATCCAAAGTCTATCAACTGATGATGAACGAATCATGGTAGAGCCATACAATGAAATACTACTCAGCAATAAAAAAGGGACTACATACAGTAATATGAATTGACAGCAAAAATATTATAATAATTATACCTATTACATTTATATGGAATTCTAGAAAAAACAAAATTACAGTGATAGATCAGTGGTTCCTGAGACCAGGGACAAAGTGGCATAAGAGAATGTTTTGGAGTGATGGAAAATGTTCTCTATCTTGACTATGGAGGTAATTATGAAACTGAATTCACTGTGAAAGACCCTTGAAACGTACTCTTAAAAATGGGTTAACTTTATTGTGTGTTTTATAACTCAATAAAGCAACAATTACAAAAAAAGCAAAAATCACCTAGTCCTTTAACAACATATTACTTTTGAAAAGGTACAGTTTAATATATTAAGATCACTGTTCTTGAAATAGAACACAGGTTGAGCATGTCTCATCTGAAAAGCTTGGAACCAGAAGTGTTTTGAATTTTTTTAAAATTCTGTAGTATTTATATATATAATGAGATATCTTGGGAATGGAACCCAAGTCTAAACATGAAATTCATTTATATTTCATACATACCTTATATATGTAGCCTGAAGGTAATTTGATACAATATTTTAAATAATTTTGTGCATGAAAGAAAGTTTTGGCTGCAACCTACCACATGAGGTTAGTTGTGAAATATTCTATTTTTGTCGTCACATTGGCACTCAAGAAGTCTTGAATTTTGAACCAGTTTAGATTTCAGATTTTGGATTAGGAATGCTCAATCTTATTATTCTTTTTCCTGGTATGCCTAGTAAGTTTCTACTCAGCTTTCAAGACCTGAATATCACTCACTCTATTAAAGCCTTGTAATAAAGGCTGAGATCTCAGCATCTGCAGATTCAACCATTCTAGGGGACTTTATCTTAATTTATATTATGCCTTACTGTGATTTGTTCTCTAATTCTCTCATGAGAGTAAACGCCTACCTTTTCCAAGTGCCAAAATGTAGAATCCCATTAATTTTTAAAATATTGATTACATGTTAAAAGGACAGTATGTGAATACACTGGGTTAAAAAAATATATTAAGACTAATGTCATGTGTTTCTTTTTACTTTTTAAGTTTGGCTACTAGAAAACTGAATATTACATGTGACCCATATTTATTTCTGTTGGCCAGTGTTGCCCTAAAAAATATCATACATATTTTAGATTTCTGGTGAGCTTCACTTAAAAAAATACTGTCATTGACAAAAATGCATTTAAAGGCATATGGCATAAAGGCATACCACTGTTCTTATGATAAATATATTTTAGCAGAAATCCCACACCATTTTTCACTTTTCTTTCTGGCTATAAATGTAACACTAAATACTCAGTGACTAGTTTTTCAATATAAAAAAGTGGAAATTGAGAAAATATTATCTATAATTTAAAAAAACCTACAACCAAAAAAATCTTTGATTATACTGCTAATGGATATTGCAGATATCATATAGAAAAACCCTTTTCCCACCATCTCTCCCATTAACTCATATACACCCCAAACTCAATCTCTTAAAAAAAAAAAATCAAGATGACAGCCATTCTTCAGAGTCAATGAGCTCACCTTTCTTCACCTGTGAAATCATTTCTGACTTTCAATTGACTATAACTCACTAATCTTGAAGGTATCATGTTTAATCTCTACTCAGACCTGAAAAAATGCAGCTGGCCAGCTGTAAATGATTCAAAAGCAAGTCCTCCCATAGGAGGTAGGAATCCTCATTTCCTCAGAGAAACAGGAATGAATAAGTTATGTAAGCAAGGAAAAAAGAAATTAGCCAGGGGTTATATATCTCCTCCAAATAGCAAGTTTCATCCACTTAAGATGACTATGCTGTTGTTTAACCCATTCTTTTAGTCTTCCCAATCATTTCAATCTGTATCACTCATATCAAGGTCAGGGTATTATTTTTCTCCTCCCCCTAGAATGTAGAAGATTATCCACATCTCTCAAGCCATCCATCCTCTCTTCTATCCTTCTCTAATTTCCCCCTTTTCGATTACTTCAAACCATTTTGTCCCCAAATTCCCTTAATTATAATATTAAAGATTCCTACTTATCAAGGTCTCAGAATCTCATTTAATGTACTTTGGTTGCATACGCACTATTTTATGTACTATATGTAGTAAACAAAGAGCACTTTTCTTCCAGTGATGAAATACAAAGACCTTGTGAATTAAAAAATAAATGCAGAAAAATAACCCTTTATCCTCATGGCTAATGACCAAGACTTTTAAGGAAAGTGTTGATGCTTTTGGAAATTATTGATATAATGTGACTATCTCTTGTTGACTAGCAAAATTAAAAGCAGGGTTTCATAAACCACTTCCTAATTTATTTATCTCACTGCTATTACTTGGATTTATTGAATCTAAAACAAAAAAAATTTCTATCTCTACTTCCCTTTCAATTGTAACTGAAATCTTCCTGTAATGTTACTGTCCTAGGCACTTAAATTTCATTGACAAGCAACACTGAGTTTTCTCAGCTACCCTGCAATCTAAAATTCCTCATCACTTAGACCACAAATCAGTGCTTCTTCTCCATGTATCCAACTAATCCAGACAATATTACCCAAATGAACTTCACAATTCCTAGTACTATAAAGATTTTGTCCATTCATTATATTTCCTAAACCAAACTTGTTTCTCCTCCCCAATCCAAGAACTTTTACTAGCTTGGAATCTATTTACTGAATTATGCTCCTTGCTAAACTCAAGGAATAACAGATTAATTTTTCTTGACATAATCAGTTGAAAAATATTAAATATTACATTTGCTTGATATGAATCATTTAAGTATTTGTAATTATTTTCTTTTTTAATTAAAAAAATTTTTTACTTTAAAGATGTGGGGTACAATTCCGGTTAGGTATACAAATGTTCATTATGCAGGTGCCCTTGTTGATGAGGTGTGCCCCTACCTCCCCTGGCAGTTTCCTTCAACTGCCAATCCCACCTCCACCCCCCGGCAGTTTCCCGCTACTGCCAATCCCTTTCTTATAGTATTATGATAATTGTTCAAGGTCCACTTATGAGTGAGAACATATATGGTACTCAGTTCTTCGTTTCTGTGATAGGTCACTGAGTATATTTTCTTTTTCATATGCCGATCACGCTGGATTGAATGAAGCACTATAGTGGATTATTATCTCTGGAGAAGGTTTAGGAAACTAGTTGTGACCTATCAAAAGTTATTATTTACTTCAGGACCTGTACCCATGTACCAAAAACAACATCTCAGGTAACCAGAACTTTCAAGAAAGACACTAGTGAATCTCAAATATGAAAGTTTACAAGCCTCCAGCTAAAAATAACATGGTACCACATGCTAATTTGGATTTTACACACCTACAGGTATAAAACCAGAATGATAAATATGCTGGTGTTCTTATTAATTAGTTATATAGATCTGAAAAAAGTATACTTAAAAACAAAAACAAAAACAAAAAACCCAGCAGAAGTATCTATTCTAGAAACTTGAAAGAAAAGAAGTCAGAAAAACTTCATTACCCATGCAGAAAGTCACCTGGCCAGTTTTCAAAAAGTCAAATGTAGTATCTTAGGGAATCAACCACAACGTGATCTATGTTCCTTAGTTTTACAGCATACAAATGTTTAGAATCATCACAGAATTATTGAGAATCATGAAGACAAATTCTGCTAAGTCAGCTCATGAGACTAACACACTATGAAAAGAAAAAATGTCCTGTGCAATAAAAATTTGTATTGAATGATCAGATCAGCCATTCCCTTTCTTTAGGAAAAGTACAAGGCAAGGCAAATTGTTTTAAGGTTGCTTGATCAACACAGAATCAAGTGCAAGGGAAGTTATTGGCTTAATTCAGATGTTCAATGACATAGGTTCTAATAGACAAGTATGTACATCTTTAGTTGCAGAAACTGGGATTCTGTATCCATTTGCTGGGCATCATTTCCCTGTGCTTTGAAGTACACTTGCCCTATGACCATCTGATTTTTTTGTCAGAATTCTCTGCCTTAAAAATAAAACCTTACTGAAGAATAAGTGATATATATAAAGCACACATTTTTTTTTTTTTAGTTGGAATCTCACTCTGTCACCCAG